>JAUTBX010194265.1:0-10269 GCA_032361465.1 Lepetodrilus tevnianus
TTGTATGTTAAGTAAGGTTGTGTAGTAGAGGAATAGGTGATTGTCTCTGCACAAACAATAATAAATAATTAACATATACAGACACTCTGACACTACCAGTCTCTCTGTGTGTATACTTGCTTACAGTGAACATTGACCAGATTGAATGACACAATTATTGTCAGTAATTATAAGAAAATCTCAAGGCGCAGAATGTTTTATTGCAAAATTTGAAATCACGTGTGTTATCCTAAAAGATCAATTTAAAATAATTCTTGCATCACCAATGTTGCAAAATACATCGATTTAATTTTCGGAGAAAATTATTTTCTTTTTAAATATCCTTCCTAAAAATCAGTTACGTTATGGATTGTTTCTAGCCACATTAATTCCTATGACAGATCCAAGTAGTAAAACTGAAACCTATCAAGAAATATGAGGCATTTCACCAACACAATGGAACCTCGATCATTTCCATTCGCTCCCAATGTCAATGAAGCCTTGTGTGTTGTTAAACATGTAATGGGGCCAGTAAATGACACTTTATGTAAGACGGATTTTAGTACTGCTTTATGGGCATGTACATATTTCAAACCCGTTTTCTATTGTACAAAACGCTCACCGCCGGATTGTTATGATCTGCATTATGTAGTCGGTATACAAGGTGAAAATAACACTAATGTCGAGGTACTCTCAGTTCGCCATATAGAGTACGTATACCTGGTATTTGTTCAGCTGAACTTAGTGCAGACATAATGTCAATACGATTTATTGAATAACAATGTACAAAGGGTATCTTGAATAATAAATACATTCAGACCCCGTTATAACCGTCTCCGTTAACATGATTTCTCCGCTTACCGGTCATATTTTAACAAAAAACGGAAGTGTCCGGTATACCGGGGTCTGACTGTACACCATATTGCATGAAGCAATTAGAATGAAATCAGACTAAAAAATGTATAACATATTCCCGGAAAAGGATCGCTATATACATGTGGACCTATTATAAAGGAAAACTCCAAATCAGGTCAATATTCAACTTCACGGCTTCGTATATTATCAAGTGAAGTCACTTGTTATTGATATCCGGGATATATATTTTATTGCATCCAGTATGATTGTATGTAAATTAGTAATATTTGTATGTATATACATTCAACTATTCATAACCGACATGTGTAGTAGAGCAGAGAATGCTACACTCCAACACTTTATGTTAATGCACATCTCTCAATTCAAGAATACAGTAGGACATAAACTTTTTTTATCCGATTAAAAAACATACAATAGACATACAATATATAGCACTTATGGGATACAGTACAGTCTACCCATATATTATATTATATAATCCCCTACAGTATAGTTTGGCCTTAAACTATTATAGTTAAAGTACAAGGATGCTATTCTGTAATATCATGAGGGAAATGTCCTCTGCTGGATTAGGCACTTTAGGGCATCTCTGGTTGCCTTCAGCAAGGAGAAGGTTAAGGTAGAGCTAAAATACTAAAATATGTTACAAAACACTAAAGAAATCTATGCACATATTAAGAAGGAAGTAAACATTGATAAACTGGTAATGAATATTAATCATATAAAAGGTAGATACACACACTGTTCGAAATAACTGCTGGCCCACTGGCCCGGCCATTTCTCCCAATGCTAAAGGTATCCTATGGGCCAGTAGAAATTCATGGTTTTTGTAAACATTTGTTATTTGTATCATTATTCGGCCAGTAAGTTTCCAGTGGTAATTTCGAACACTGGATATGCATAAGGGGATAAACTACTTATTTCCTTTGTTAGTTAAAAAGAGGGAATGTTATTACAAGTAAATTAAATAAAACTATTAAAATAAAGTATAAAGTCTTAAAATACAAATATATTTGTATGTTTTGCCAATTGAAAACAGCTACCATGTATAAAGTTTCTGTGCTAGTACTACTTGTAGCTATCAGTTAGTTACAGGGCTATTATTACCCTACTACTGGTCTTAGAGATAATACTATCTTATCCTGTGTGTAGTGTGGACTATGTCCATTATTATAGCAGGTCAATATATCTATTATTACACACATATCAAGCTAACATATCTGGTAATCCATAGTTATAACATACATTGAATGAGTGAGTGAATTATGGAGTTTAACATACATGTAAACCAAAAGTGTAGTAATTTCTATCATTGGATTATTGCAGATTAGTAAATTCTATATTGCAGATTAGTAAATTCTATTAAATTAACTTTCTGAGTGCTGAAGGTGACTCGCGATGTCCTATAGTGTGATAATTGTGATCAGACCAGCAGCTAGAGGGTTAATCAAATGTCATAGCTTGTCAAATAGATATCAGGAATAAATATCACCAACTTCACGAAATGATCCATGCCCTGTCTATAGTGTTGCTGTCTCTAAAGTCTCGGGGATTATTCAAAGCACTTGAATACATAAGTTGGCAGTTTTGTATTTTAACAATTTGGTTCACATTATTTAAAAGATGTGCTATAGCTTCAATATCAAGAGAGATAGTGCCAAAGAATAAGAGTTAGGTTAATAAATAAAACGACGATAACTAATAACAATGGTTAGAATTATAATCTTGCCTCTGGATTCATATGTTCTCTGTGGGTTAGTAATAATAACTGTAAATAGATGGGCCCCATCAGCCACACTGTATCACCAAATTATCACAGCTTCTCCTCCCTAAATAACCAGCCCACTATGAAGTCACTTAAATAATATGGTAAAACAAAATGAAATGCCAATTCACTCACTCCCTGCTGTTTAAATATAGAGTAAGTTATCCATTAATTCCATGCAGTGCCATTTTTATATATAAAAAAAAAAATGAATGCATTCAGACTTGACAGTTTGACAAGAACAAACTGCACAGAAGCTATATTTTGCATATTGTTTACGATTTGCCCTCTCCTTTGTCATTGTTTACTGACATACGTAGCATGGAGCAAGACAGTCTGTCTGTCGAACATAGGAATTTTTCTGTCCAACAAGAACAGTGCTACTTATCAGCAAAATCAAGGAAATATGACTTTACATCACAACGTTGTAAACACATACCACCGTATAGTGCACACTGCACACACACTGGTAGTACTACACAGATATCTACATCAGGAGTGACGTAATCCATGTTATACAACAGAGAATCAATCACACAATGGGCCATGATGTTATCTTGTATATCGCATAAAGTTAAGACTTGAACCTACGAGTATACATGGCTCTCTATGACATATACGGTGCGTGTCAAACCGTAGACTTCATTACAGCATGTCAGATTGGAAAATAAATAATTTTACGATCGCAGCATACTTATGTACCTTTACAATAACTGCCATATTGATCCCATCCGAGGCAATTTCCTAGAGGTATGAAGGAAGATAAACCTATTTGCGATAAACACATTGAGCAAAAACTGAGTTGTACAACGGCCCCTTGTCGTGATAATAGTGCAATTAGTCCGTCTGAGTGATAACACGACAGGTATTGTTGATGCGCTCCGTGCAGTGTATTGAAATGACCATCCCTTACATGAGGTCCCTGCTGGTAGGCAGTAATACCCTATCTGTAAGGGCATCCATTCAATTTACCCCGAGTGTGCATGGACTGCAGCTATTAAGCTGATAGCGCCGTGACTTGTCTAAACTGCACGACACTGATAGAAACAAATGTACAGCTCGCTATGTTGACTACGTATAGGCTCCGACTTGCCTAAACTATGCAACACTATAGTAGGAAGTAAAAGGTATACCCACACTTTCTGAGGTGTATGTAAAAGTTATACCAACACTTTCTGAGGTGTATGTAAAAGGTATACCCACACTTTCTGAGACGTATGTAAAAGTTATACCCACACGTTCTGAGGTGTATGTAAAAGGTATACCCACACTTTCTGAGATGTATGTAAAAGTTATACCAACACTTTCTGAGGTGTATGTAAAATTTATACCAACACTTTCTGAGGTGTATGTAAAACGTATACCCACACTTTCTGAGATGTATGTAAATGTTATACCCACACTTTCTGAGGTGTATGTAAAAGTTATACCAACACTTTCCAAGATGCATCGGTCAATATCCTTACAGTTTTGGTTGAGGAGCCTCCAAGGCAGATTAGATTCAGGGCATTAAATGAATAAACCAGTGATAATACAATGTAAAAACATGTTTCAAACAATATAATAAGTAAATATACAGAAATAAAATAATAGATAAATTTGATAAATGACTTGTAAAAAAGTAATGCACAATCTCAAAACATCAAAATACACCTTTGTAAGACTGGTATAGAATTTATGAATAATTTGTTTCTAACACAACAAATATTAGCCTTAGTACACGTAGAACAATTCAATATGGAATATGAGATAGAACAGGGAAGGTTGAATACAAGATAGAACTGGGAATAAGGAATACGAAACTTGCCGAGCACTCCATCAAATACGTCATCAATATAACAGAATGTGTACTGAATTACAATTCTGTATTAATCACTCTACAGAACTTCAGTCCAGCGCCTATATTACACCCTACAGGCAACCCAAATGTGCACACCTGAACAGTATTAACTATAGTAACACGAGATGCCAGGCATGCATTCTATGTCAATATGTATTTCTGAAATGGCAAATTAATCTGTATGTGACATTTCTTCAATCCAGCACAAAGCTGGGTTTTTAAAGTGGTGTGTATCGGGTATCGCTGGGACTGGGTTACTGGTGTAGTACTACCACGATTAGAGCCGTTGCTGACAATACAGGACATTAGAAGACCCACCTGGAGGTGTATGTGCGAGTTGTTGTTTGTGTGTGTGTATGTGTATGTGTGTGTGTGTGTGTGTCTATGTGTGTGTATGTGTGTGTGTGTGTGTGTGTGTGTGTGTGTATGTGTGTGTGTGTGTGTGTGTCTTCCTTTTCTTCAATACATCCTCTCTCTCTCTTCATCATTCAATTCCTTTTCTTAACTCCATCCTGCCTTACTCTTTCTCTCCTCTCTCCTTCCTATGTTCTCTCTCTCCACATATCTCTCTCTCTCTCTCTCCTCTCACTCTCTTTATCTGTCCGTCACTCTCCCCTCCATCTCTCTCTCTCTCTCTCTCTCTCTCTCTCTCTCTCTCTCTCTCTCTCTCTCTCTCTCTCTCTCTCTCTCTCTCTCTCAAAAACACCCCAATATTAATAATAATAATAATGATGATAATTAGACGATCTAGCATGAGTGGTTATTTAATACTGAATTTATTAAACGAGTTGGTAAAACTGAAATAATAATAATAATACCAACAGTGTATATTCAAACTGCACCAATCCACCTTTAAAAGCACTCAGTCATTGAAGGATGAATATTAATGAAACACGAAATACAATGATCCATAAAATATCAGTATAAGATATTAAAACTACTTGATCAAAAGGTTTTCACATGCAATTGTGAGCACAGGTACACAATGCCAGTCGGCGTACTGTTTCATCGGGCCCCTCTGGCACCCATACAGAAGGAATGCACAGTAGTGCACATACACATATCCTGTTTTAATATCGCATATTTACGACAAGAAATCTCTTTCTAAAGTATAAGTTCATGATGAGCTAGATGTACTGTTCAATATTCTACTGACGGCTATTTTGTCAATACTCCTATACCGTATTCGACGTATTAAACATCCTGCTGCAATTAACGTCCCCCTTAACTATTTTAAAGAATAAAAAAAAAATCATACCTAAAAACAATTTTAAAAAATAAAATTCTGTTTTCAAGGGGGTTAATGCTGGAATTACCTCCCTTTAGGAAATTCGTTCTGAAGAATGTACTGTTCGTGGATCCACAACGTTTTTCTGATATAAAATATTGTTTTAAAAAACCCACACAAAAACACTTTTTCTTTTATTCAAAATCGTTTTTTTTCATACTTTACAGTGATTCAGCTGCAATCAATTTTGTTTCAGACAATTGTCCCAAATGACTCAAATTGAGTAAAAAAGTTTCGGACATTTGGTAATAATATATGTATTTTAAACATTGCCACTTCGGACATTTGAAAAATAAATCGGCAAATTGCCTATGGCTGATGGGCAGCAAAAACACTGAACTTTAATACCCCACCCCCATATTTTTTTAACGCCCTGTGCATTTAATACGTTGAATACGGTATATACCAGTGATAAATCCAATCTGATCTGCGTCAATACTAACAGTACATAATTATGTTTGCATTTCAATGATGACGGCATCTATTGACTGGGTACATACCCCACACCCTGGATAGAGCAGTTGACGGCTTACGTCATAAAGGCCACAGAAATCTGCTTCATAAGTCTACATAGGGAATATTATTCAATGGGTTTTCATTCAACACAGGTCGAAGCTGTTTGTTCTGTAACCAAATATTCTACAAACAGCATCTCGAATGACTGCCATACAATAATGAGATTTTTAGTCCTCAATTAAAAAGTGCTGGCATTTTCCTGCACCCAACGCGATTAATTTGCTTTAAAGGAATTGACAGTCTATGGCATATTGTATATTAATCTTTTACATACATCTGTACAATATAATATGTATGATACACCCATGTAGTATAATGATATAAGCTTGTGTTTGTATCACTGGTATGTGCAATCATACACTTCTTTAACCTTGCAATAGCCTTTTCTTGTTCAATTCAATTCAATTCAACGTTATTTCATTGAATCACTCACAGCATATTATCATATCATCAAATAGTACTATTAGATAATGTTTGTATCACTGATATAATCATAATGCAATAAGCCTATGTATTATCGATATAATCATTATGTCATAACCATTTTGAGGGATATTGCATCATATATACTACAATGCCATATAGAGCATGAGTTGTTATAACTGGTAGGATGCGTATAAGAACTTTCAAACTGAACCAACCATTTCGTAGCTCAACTATTTCCACAGTAGGATCGTAGTGCTACGACAGTCGTATATAACTCCTCCTATGTGTTAACAAAGAATTGTGACTTACGATCATTCTGTGGAAAGGGGAGACTTTGGTGTCAGCATAACATAAATTGCCGGTCGCATAATTAGCAGAATCATGTTTTAATTTTCAAAATGGCTGCTGTGGCCAAAGTAAGGCAAGTTAAGATTCCGATACTGTGAACAATTCTGATTGAAGCCATCAGACTCCTAACTACCACAGTCGGACGCAGCGATTCAGCTGAATTCTTCCAGCAGTTCCGGATAAAAAGTCCAAAAGTTCATACAATGGACTTCAAAGAATCCCATCTGCTGAAACAGTTATTTAAAAAATCCCACAAGAGATCTTATCTAACCGCACAGATTCTAAATACATCCAGAACTTAAATATTTATGACAGTGGGAGTGCGAAGGGAATCATATAAAATTAAACATGGACTGACATGAATTAAAACATAAATATCTAAACGAGTCATAAACAATTCCGGAAATGGGATGCATTTCCTAAATGATCATTGCAAGTAAATAACCCATAAAGACAATAATTGATTTCCTGCTAATCATGGGAGCTAATTCTTCAATGTCGCAGTTCTGTAGGAAGACGCAGAATGCCCGCTAGACAAGTGAAGTATTTGCATTAATAATGCCCCGGTACTCACCCGACATTTGCCAAGGTGTGGCGTCGGTTACGAAGTCGTAGAAGCTGAAGCTCCTGGATACTTCCGATCTCGCCCTGCATTCTGACGTACTCCACAAAGTCTGCCTGTGACAACTGTCGTAGACTCGCACCCGATCAGCTGATCGAAAATAACAACTTCCACGAGATCTTAGTAATTTCCTTGAACAGCACAGAATCACAAAATAAACTGTAAACTTTCCTTCATTGAATGAATCAGATTTCTCACACAATCTATAGTTGCACTAACCACACGCAAGTGTGATATATGAAGTATTATCACCAACTTTATGAATGACAAAAGTGACAATGTATCTGTATCTTAGAGTGTTACTACACCTGACAATAAACACAATGTAACCATGCACTAGGCGACATATCACAATGTACACTAATGTAGTATACAGTGTTATATTAAAGATGCTGGTATCCCACTCCAGATGAAGAATCTCACTGATGGAATGGTAAAGCCGATGATACTGACAGACAGCCAGGCAGGTATTGGGTAAACACTGCAGCGTGTTCCGTCCAGGGCTGGTAGACGGCAGGTGCCCCTCCTACCTGTAAACACACCACGGCTACGACGGACCCTCCCACAGCAGCACAACGCACGGCAGCACCTTCACGCGCGGATCTCTATCTCCACTGTCCCGTAAGGCTTTAATCCACTTTGTGCCGGACTGCGAGTGAGATGAGATAATCCGCTGGCCCGAGCGTTCCACAGGGATGCTCGTCGGCGATTGAGACTCGATTGATCTCTCGCTCTCCTCCCCCTCCCAGGCTTCTCCTCTCCCTCGTGAGCAGCGACGTTGTGAACGACGACCGAGCCGATGCTTCGGGGGGAGATCAGCAGCTCCTTCGACTGGCGGGTCCGGGCGGATCGCTGTTACTGGTGCTCAGAAGCAGGACAGGTAGCGCAGGCTCATCTCTGCATGTCCTGTTTACCTTGCGTGGCCCGGCCACATGTACGTCTGTGCTAGGACAGGTCTCTACAGACCACGGCACTGCTACAGGTCTACGGAGCTATGACAGCAATAAGATGAGGGATCAGTGGGCTGGCATGCTGACAGTGACCACTGCACTACCACACAGCCGTACGACAACTGTCACATTGACTAGCTAGACTTCTTGAGCTTAACACAGGAAAACATCCAAACGACCTCCTGCAGTTGTGTCAAACTACACACTATTATCACAGCTTCCTTATCAAAGCGTAGATCACTGGGTTTAACGCATATCCCAGAACGGTCATTACCGAGTTGTCCAACTGTACGGCCGAGTCCAATAAAAGCAATGACATAGGTCCTGGGGTTGTGTTACTGTTACAGGTGAGTGGCGACAATACCATTATCTCACAGGCCTATGCTGACGTGCTTCATTGCACCTAATGCGTAGTGAAAACCCTGTCCAATGTCTGATCGAGGTGCTTATAGACCGCTGGCAGCTAGGCCGGAGTATCAGTAGGGGTACCGCGGACCGAGTGTTAAGCCAGGCTCGCTGTACGGCGGGTGGCACTGTCCAGAGTTCTGGGTGTACGCGCGTACCTGACGTAGGGAACCCTCACACAGGGGAACCTGACATTCTCTTTCATTGATCTTTCATATACATGTGACAGGGTGAGCCTTCAATACAACACTGAAGTGGCTGCATGGACCCGTCAAGGTGTGACGCGTGCCCCACACCGCCCGACTCCCTACAATAGCTTATACCTGTAACGAGCGGCACAATATGCTGTTAAAGGTACATGCAGAAGGCGACACGGCCAAGCTACACAGGCATAGGCAGTCCTGGAACCATAGCTTTCAATGCCTCTATACCGGAGGGGATGGATTAATGGACAATATTTATCAAAGGGATATAAAGCTCAGATCAATATATTATTCCAGGTGGATTATTTTGGGTAGTCTCTGGCTGGACTCACTCTGTGTACTTCCTATACAAAGTTTTTTTCCACGACAACAAGAACTATCGCGTGGCAAGCTAGCAGGAAATACATGCATTGCTCTTCACTGGGTCAGGTGATAAACTTGATATCCCATTATCAGATATGATATCACTCCTCTAATAGCCTTAAATGTGAAAAGCAGTTGTAATTTATAATGATAAAATTTGTCGTCCAATAGAAAATAAAAAATCACAAAAATCCAATAACCGTAATATAAATCCATTGAAAAATTTAAATCCCAGTAAATAGTCCTATATTTTCAAATAAACCCAGTTTCATATCCCAAAATAATCCCAGTGAAATACTCAAATAAGCCCAGTGAAATGCACAAATAAGCCCAGTGAAATACTTAAAATACTCAAATAAGCCCAGTGAAATGCACAAATAAGCCCAGTGAAATGCTCAAATAGGCTCAGTGAAATGCTCAAAATGTAATAAGCCCAGTTAAATGTTCAAATAAGCCCAATGAAATGCTCAAATAAACCCAGTTTCATATCCCTAAATAATCCCAGTGAAATGCTCAAATATCAAATAAGCCCTGTGAAATGCTCAAATATCAAATAAGCCCAGTGAAATACTCAAATAAGCCTCACAGCTAATAGCCTTGACAGTGTATTCTGATGCTTTCCCACTCAGTATGACATGCATCAGAGTTACTATCAGTTTATTATCATGCAAATATGTAATAAAATATG
>JAUTBX010194376.1:0-14880 GCA_032361465.1 Lepetodrilus tevnianus
CACATGACGTTTTATGAACAAAATCCTGAGTCGAGTACGGATTCGTACTCAGGAAAGTTTCGTAATCTCGGGGCCATCTCTGGTTGCCCTCAGCACGGAGAGGGTTAAAGCATCCATCGCCATGCTCTAGTAATTCTCACTGTTTACCTGTTCACATCTACTAAAGTGTTATTTGCCTACTACCTCAGTAACCTTGGGTTGGGTGGCATACGACATACGATATTTAATTGGTCGTCTATTAACTTTCATTCTTCAGACAAAAGATGGCAGGGGCGTAGCCAGGCTTACGTATCTTATCGTAGCATGTCAGACATGAGAATGCCAAAATATGTTTTTGGAGGAAAATAATTTGTATTGGCAATAATACTGTATGTTGAATTTTACAAAAACTGACTTCAAGCCCCAGCACAAAGATCATTGTTTCTCATGTGCGAGTACATATTGGTCTAGCTACATCTCTAGCCATGGAGAAGGTATGAAATACTGTAGAACGTGGTATAACGGTAATGCTATTCGGTTTATTGTCCCAGATGTAATTTGAGTAAAATCCTTCGGGTAAAGATCAACGATGATCTTATATCCTGATATGGACCACGAATGTTAACAAATAATATAACAAGTGTTGGCAGATATCCTGGAGATACTGGGTTATTTCCCTTAGTTCCTGAACGATGCTGCAGTATCACATGTCACTAAAATTATTGTTCAGAGATTTATTTTTGCATTTGCATTTTTTTAGATAATTACTCAATTCCGATATTGTTTACTCACATTGCATTCAGGTGGGAAAAAAACAACTTGACTGCATTTTGAGCCGTATAGTAAAAATATTACATGTTTTCAAATAACATACTGGGACAATAAATGAACGCAATACAAGAACAAATTATATTTTTTTGTATTTGGTTACCTGGGGCCCGTTGCACGACACACTTGTAGAGCTACAATGGTTGTAACTGGGCTCCCGCCACAATAGAAAGAGTTGACCTTACTATAGTTGTAGCCTACAACTAGTACAAGAGCATCATGCAACTGGTCCCAGATGTGAAAAGAAAAAAAGGCCATAACTTGCTTCAATAGTTAAATAATCACTTTCCTTCTATAGACTTATAAACATTAAAAATAAATTGGAACAAAAATACATGTTATATGATCACTACACTTTTAATCTGCATATTATCAAAGACGTCACACCTTCAAAAGATCCGAAGCATGGAACTGATTTTGGTATACACTAAATGTAGAGTTATTACATGCTTTAACTGATGAAAAACAGACATGTAACACATTAATAAACATCAATATTGCCCAAAAAAGTAGAACGTATGGAATTTGTATGCATAAAATTATTGTTACAATAAAAAAATATATATAATAATAATAGGACATCAATTTCGTCGTATTAAATTTTGCT
The DNA here is from genome assembly GCA_032361465.1 of Lepetodrilus tevnianus. Classification (NCBI taxonomy): domain Eukaryota; kingdom Metazoa; phylum Mollusca; class Gastropoda; order Lepetellida; family Lepetodrilidae; genus Lepetodrilus; species Lepetodrilus tevnianus. Next base: position 1,415 of record JAUTBX010194376.1, read on the forward strand.
CAATGATGTTGAAAGTTGGAAAACTACCAGTCGGTTATTTAGATTCTCAAACTACTAGATCATATACTCAATCTCAAAGTGTAGAAAATCTAAAAGTAACAAAATCGGAATAAAATGTGGCTAAGTAGGTCATCACGACCTCACAAGGTCATATCTTTATGTTCATTTACAATTATGCATATATACATAATGTCAACACATTGATGAAAATCCTTCATTTTGCACGGACCTACATCATTAGGTCACAGTGACATTTCAGAACTCATGCAGTAAACCAAATTAGGACTAACAAAGATCTGTTTTTCAATATGGTTGCTATGACACTACGATAGAAATAAAATCTGGCTGCATTCAACAAATCTAATACATTAGCGATTCTGGTACTTAAAATATTAAATATGGGAGTAAAAAAAATGTTTTAAATATGTAGTTGGCAGGGTAAATGTCTAAATTTCAGGTTTTTGATGTTATAAATGTGTGAAAGAAGTCGTTTTCTAAAAATAGGTCTTCCAATGTTGGTTAAACCTCGAGTAAAAACATTACTGTGCTCGATCACCGATGCGGAAATGATTTATGCTTCTATGAAGTGCTCCAATAATCTTGTACATTCTGCCTTCATAAATGTGTCATACAAATACTCAAATGTATCCATATGGTTACAGACATAACATGCAAAATAGTTTCGAAAGCTACTTTAAATTCCCTATACACATTATTTTAAAATTACTGTACAAACCAAAAGATCAATTATCAACTCATGGAATCGTACAACTATAATACAATCTTGAGTAATTACTGTATCCACTTATTATTAATAACTACTACTAGTGAAATCATTAGGCTAAAACAGTTGGAACAATTACTATTATAACATCTAGTCCAGGAATTTCACTCCATCATAATTAACTTTTTCTTTTCATTTTCATAATCATAGCTCTACCTTATAACAAGGTATCTACACATTACACAAATAAAATAGCAAAATCTAATTTAACTTTGTATGAACACAACTTCAGCACAAATGTTGGTATATCAAATTATGTATTTCATAATATGCAAACTGTTTTCTAATGCTAGAAAGTAGAATAATTATGTCAAAAACGTTTTTAAATTGGGCAAACTTCAGGTTGCACCATCAAAACAAGATGTTCAACATATTCGTGTTGATCCACTTATCAACTTGGAACTCAATTCATTCTATTTCTAAAGTTCATAGAAAGAAATCACTCAAAAAAGACCATTTATACTCTGTTCGTGCATAAGAAGCCATCAAGCTACAATATATTTTAACATGGAGCCACTTGTTGTTCGACACTTTTTCATCTGTGGTTTCCTGAAACTTGTGGGAACATTTAAATTCAAGTCTAGTGGTTTGCATGAAGGGCGAGACGACTGGTGTACACTTTTAGTTTCAATCCCCAAGGCTGGTTGGATATACACCAATACTCTTGTACATTGTTCAATGCATATAGCATTGTAAAGATCTGTTGCAGTTGTGGTTGTTGGAATAGTCATACATTATTCCAACCCGTGAAGCCTTCATATTTGATACAATACTTTTTTTTTTTTTAAATTGGGATTTCAAGTCACTTTCTCGATTGTTTTCACTACGGTAATATCACAACTTGTCAGTTTAAGGCAGGAGGAAACCTGCAACATCCATAGCGCTGAATGTTTTTGTAAACCTGCGAGCACCATCTGGTAGGGACAGACCAAGGATGATAACTGCACAGATAGTGCATCCTATCAATAGTCAGAAAAGTAACTTTAGCGAACATTGATGCCGGGTCCCCAATACGATAGTACTTTCTCACCCAAGTGTTATAGTTTGTACTATAATAGTTTGGTATGAAATACATTGGCACTGCCATTAACTTAGTAGGGTACCTCTTGGTTGTACATCTTTATGAAGAAGCTCATCAGCACTTGCAATATTGAACCTTTTTGCTTTTTCAGGACATAGCCCCCTCTCCATAAAATAAAACTTACTCAAAATAATTAATTATAGCTATATAGATTGTGTGCTGATGGTGCAAAGTTTATATTCTTTTTAATTTGGTTAGGTTACACAAAATAAGAAATTGATGTTTTTTTTTGGTTTGTCATTTACCAAAATAACCTCAGGTTCCAATGCATTTCATGCCAAACTACAGTAACACTAGTGGAAAGTTTCATGAAAGTGTGCCCTGAAGATTACAACTTAAACTTATAAATAAAATAAATCATCCATGCCAAAAGTTAGCATGTTACCAGTCACTTCAATGGTGATTGTTTACATGATCCACATGCTTGTCAAATTACAGTTTAGATTGCAGTTATTTAAGTTACAATAATCTACAAGACTATAACATCTCAATTTCTTTTCATCATCATCAGATGTATGCATGATAATTTACTTAGAATAAACGTATTAATGCTTTACATCGCAGTGGGAATATTTCACACATACGCGACAAAGTTAACTTATATGCCATATGGAGATCTACTATATACAACCATCATCGATTGATTGAATTCGTGTTTACGTTGTACCAGGAATATTTAATCCATCAATGCACAATTGGCTTACATTTTAGAATAAAATTGGCCGGACTTTCTGCACGGGTTTGTTGCATGCTTGCAATAAGTTTCAACTAATTGTGTTTCAATGGTAGGACAAATAAATGAAACCACCATTGTAATGTGGATTTTATTTTGATTATTATTTTTAAATTGGGGTTTAGAGTAGCTTTCTAGAATCTTTCACTAATATCTCGACTTGTCAGTTTATGGCAGGAGGAAACCTGCAACATTCATAGCACCGACTGTTTTAGTAAACCTGCGACCACCGGCTGGTACTGACAACTTGACAAGACCAAGGATGACAACTGCATTGTCATTTTACAGACAATGCATCCTATCAATGAGTGAGTGGGTGAATGTGAATATGGAGTTTAACGTCGCCGCACCCTATCAATATCGCGTCAGAAAGCAGACATCAATGCCGGCCTCCCAAGGAGGGGTTTGAACCTGGAACCTTTGGCTCTGAAGTCCAACATACCACCACTGCGCTACATCCCGCCCCACCAATTATAATGTACCAATGTTCACGATACTTCAACATGTGGTAAATTACTCTACTGAATATGGCAAGAGATATATTACATCTTATTTTGTTCATACTTCAGAAAATACACTTTTGTAATCCCTCACTTCCAAATGTATTAGCCACAAATAATATGGGTAAATTAAGTTGTGCATCATCATCATCATCATGATCCTTTGTATCAATTCCGGGTTCATTTACGTTTTTTCTTGCGTTATGGTAGAGAGCTGCTTCAAAGATAATTTGTCGTATTCATGGATGACGTGTTCCAAGTAATCCTATGGAGGCATAATGGACAGTCTAATGATGTAACGCCCACGAGCATGTGTACAACATGGAATAGACGCGTTATAAAACATGCATTAACATTATTATTAATAATGAACAAGGATGCTATGGCATCGTATTGACCTAGTCATGCTAATATGACTAATATGAAATGGGAACTTCTTCTAATGATGCAATGCCTTTGGTGCAGGATCGAAATTGGAACCGATGGCTCCAGATACACTGAGATATTGACAATCTCACCAGCTCATACCGACAAACTCAGAACTCATATGTGACGGTACACATTTCCAGTCTTGGACTTCACTTCGATAAATCTATCAAATGTTTCCTTGTGAAATTGACATTACTCTTTACATTGCAGCAAAATATTACAGATAAAATACATCTATAATGGTGAATTGAGTGAATTATTATTTTACGTCACAGCAGGAATCTTCCACCCATACGCAACGACCATCTACAATGGAATCGCACTGTGATATTGTAAATATCTGTTTACATATTTGGTCCTGTTATGTTCAGTTTGATCAATATTAGCCTCTTTGGAATTATACTTCTGTTGAATCATCAAATGTCCTGGCAACATCTTTGATCGTGGTTTTTCTTCTTGACGGTTCGCACTTCACTTGCGATAATGTGTGGCCAATAACATTGATGAGAGATCACAGAATACTTATTTAAATATCTTTTCATATTCATCCAAACCTACAAATTATAAAAATTACGATTACAAATTTGCACTGCTATTCTGGTTCAGTAAGACATTATCTGTATATTCAAGAGAACAACCAAGTTGATCAATGAAGTCCCGCACAGAACCCTATCCTAATGACTTGATGGCTTCATTTGAACAGTCTACCGTCAACTTCGACAGTACATTCACACATACAGTGATCTACATAGAATGTGCAATTCAACAATATTGTACTTGTAACAGCATTTAGTCGGAGGGTGATGAAAATAAAGACACCAATACAACTGTAATATTTTATTGAATCATTATCATCAACGTAAGCACCAGTATGACATATTTCAATGACAACGTCACAAATTCAACAAAGCAAGCTCAAAAGGGAGCAAAAAAACAATCACATGTGTCAAAATATATCATTGCATGTATAAAAAAATATATATCTGCATAGCAACATTACCCGTATCGATTAATTTTATTTCCGTAACAATTTGTGAAGATACCATTTTCACATTTCGGAAATTAAGTGCAAGTCAAAACTTGAAGTAATTATATCCTGCAACAAAACTACGGTACATCTCACAAATATATTTCATAATTTATTCAATGGAGAAATTAAATTTACTTTAAATTTGTCATACGGTTACCCATTTGAAATTGAAAAGACACGTACTGCTTTGGCACAATCCTGCTTGAACTGCTCCCTGAAATGGAAAAAAAATAAACATTTAAAATCATAAATGCTATTTCTACAAAGATATATCATTATTAACGGCGATAGAAATTAACCTTCATAACTTACTATCCCGAATAGTGATACAAATATTTACAAAAATCATGAATTTCTACTAGCCCTTGTATGATTCCTATTAACACTATCCATGCTGAAGGCAACCGGAAATGTCCTAAAGAGCTGTGTCAGCATGTAAACCAGGTTAAAGCATTGGTGTTAATTTCTATCCGTGATAGAGATGCATTGTGGTGTGAATATTGTATTGAAAAGTTGTATGGCTAAGGCTATTTAAAAGACTATGAAAATATCTGTGCTCTATTTCTGCTAGCTAAAATTGTAGTGTGCTATATCGTAATATGCCTTCTCTATGTGCTATATCGTAATATGCTATCTCTCTGTGCTATATCGTAATATGCCATCTCTCTGTGCTATTAACAACTGATATGGCTTGGGTCAGGATTTTAAAAATCAAGTCAGTTTTATTCTAACATTGTCAATGTTGAAGTGAAAAGTCAAACTCTAAAACGAAACAGATTAAACTGTAACAAACATTTCCTGGCATAAGCACGGTCACAATGTTTAAACTATTTCATCTTAGAGTTAAACTTTTCACTTCAACCAACTTTTTTCAGTACACATGCGCCAACACCTGTTTAGTATCCAATGTGAAATTAACACACAAAAAACGAGTTTGAAACGTGCTGGTGAATTATTCCGACAAGATACATAAAAAATAACAGCTGATTTCAACTGTGATGCCTTATTTGTCTACGAAGGCAGTGTTCCAAATTACCGCTGGAAACTTAATGGCCGGAATAATGAAACAAATAACAAATGTTTACAAAAAAAACGTGAATTTTTACTGGCCCTTAGGATATCTTTAGCATTGGGAGAAATGGCCGTGCCAGCGGTAATTTCGAACACTGTACGGAGGTCCAATTGGCGACATGTGCTTTTCAAGGAGAATTTTGATATTTGGAGTGGTGTTGTCTTCCGCAGAAGTTGGCCACGCAGTTCCCTCCCATAGCCTTCATAGGAGGATTACGGCTGGTATTAGCGAAGCATTTGATACATCCCATCATGTCAAATCCCATCTTGTCGAAGTCGTAAATATATCACTAATCCCCTTCATGGTACCCTCAAATGACAATGGACTATACCACAGAATTTTTTTACGCATATTGTATTTGATATTTCAAACACTATATTCAGAGATACTGTATTTAGCCGAGGTACACTTAGTTCAAGTTCACTTAGGCAAGTTTCACTACATGTCAAACTGCATCTAGGTACTGGAGAGGTATCTTGGCTCCAGCCTGCAACTGTCTCTTGATGCATTCTAATCGGACGTTGCATCAACACACAAAAAAACATATAAAACAAACGAGGATTATAACCCATTCAACAGCGAGGTAATGTAAGGATGTTATTTCTGTATTAATTGCGATAGAATGGGATTTGACAAGATGAGATTCTACCGGATAAGACAATGAAGCATTATCATTACCCGGTCTTGGCCCTGATTATGGCCGGGTTGTGAAAATACTTTGTTTACATCACTGGCCATAATCCTGCTATACAGCCTATGGGAGGGATCTGCGCAGCGGACTTCTGCGGAAAACAACACAACACCAAATCTCCAAATTCTCCTCGAAAACACATGTCATTAACCCAACTGAAACTCCGTAGACAGAAGACATCACTGTTTGAATCTACTGTAATTTTTTACGTATCTTGTCTGACTCGTTCTTTCAAACTCGTTCTTTGCATAGTTTTCAAACCGGAAACTAATGAAAAATGTTGGTTGAAGTTTAAAGTCTAACTCTAAAGCGAAATAGTGTTAAATTACCACCGTGATTACGGCCATAAATATTTGTTACAGTTTAATCTGTTTCGTTTTAGAGTTCCGACTTTTTACTTCATTGTCCAACAGACATTTTCATTACGCATGCGCCAACACTGGCATAGTTTTCAAAGTGAAAAAGATGCAAAGAACGAGTTTGAAACACGCGGGTGAATTATTCAGACAAGATGCGTAAAAAAAAAAAATAGCAGATTCAAACAGTGATTTCTTCTCTGTCTACGGAGTTCCAGTTGAATTAATGACATGCTTTTAGAGGACAAGTTGGAGATTTGGTGTTGTGTTGTCTTCCGCAGAAGTTTTTCGTGCAGATTCCTCACATAGGCTGTATAGGACAATAATGGCCTGTATAGTGAGTAAAACTCATACTCATCTATCAGGCCATTAATAGGGCCAATACCCGGCCATACACAGGGCCAAGTGGTTAAGGAGATGTTGATTGTACACACCATGCTTTACTGGTACTGTTCACTGTGGATGTGGCAGCAAGAGGGATCCTGGACACGATGACAGAGGAATTCTTCGGTATCAAGTCAGCCTCATTCTTGTAAACTGGAATTGAAAGAGCAAATTTAGAATAACAAGTCACTGACGCACTGTGGGCTGGAGTGACTAGTAACATTTAACCGTCTATTTCTGCATTCGGGCAAGTTAACTCGCCTTCAGCAGGGAGAGGGTTAATACAGCACAAGTTTACAGCACAAAAACTAACCTTTAAACCACGGATTAACTAAACTATGTCTGTCCATTGCATATAGTAACTATCATATGAATATTAATTTTCACATTGGCAACTCAATTATTCATGGCATTTCCCTAGAACCCCCCCCCCCCCTATTTATATAAAAGATATGTATATTTCACCCGCATAAAATAAACACAGATGGGGATCTTCCTTTCTTGCCCAAGCTTAGTTTAAACCAGGTACAGATGCCTCCGAATAAAATTAGGGTGTCCAAAATATAAATCTTGTCAAATTTAAATCTCTCCCCACCCCCAATTAGTTGTCAGTTATCATTAGGGACGTGTTACACCGCATACCTTCTCTGGTCTGAGCATTGGTGATCACCAAGTTGTACTCTCCTGGCTTCAGTCTCTTCTGGTGGCTTATAGCCTTCTTCAGGTCACCAAGGGAAATATGAATGCCATCGAATGTTATCGACTGATAGTCCAAGCTACTCTTGAATTTGTAGTGTATTGTCGACATCTTCCAAGTTATTCACTTTCTCAAAAAGTCCAAATAATATCAATCAGATTTGTAGAGATTTAGTGCAAATGTCTTTGTTCACATTGAATCAGCACAAAACGCCATATTGTCCTCAATAATTTCATCAGATATCAAGTCACAAAGACTCACAAGACATAAGTTATCACAATGTTTAGTAATTAAGATATCAAAGAGAATATACTCATTTCAATACAACAACATTTTATAAACCAATATGCCTAGTTTTGTTGAATCTGTCAATTAAAGGTAAAGATGTCGGTTGTGTTCATTCTTCAGAGATGACGAAAATGCGCCACATGGAAAACGTCCTTTTTCACGACGTTGCTGGAAACAGTCGATTAACCGTTACCCTAACTGAGGTATTCATTAGGTTAAAAGGTTGCTGCACCCATATGTAACACTTTTCTTGACGTAACTTCTACATATTTCTTAAACGAAAGCAACAAACGCTACACAATTTTTCTTCGAAAACAAATCACAATGGCCTCCGTCTAGTCTCGTGAAATCACGTTGCTGCTACGAACGTTTCTATTTTTAAAACTACTAGGCACACAACTAGCTATAGGCTATAATGTGAATGCATCACTTTCTCGACTAACATATAAAAAAAAAGATAAACATTGGAGATCTACCTGTCTTTTCACAAAACGAGAGAATAACATAAACATAATACGCACATACTGTATACATTTATTAGTTACTCGACGACCATTAAATCAACAACATATCAATTTAACTACCTCCGTGCTGGAGGCAACCGGAGATTCCCTAAAGAGCATCCAAAATTTGGTAGATTAAGCTTCGCCATACTAAACATCATGAATGAATTAATGAATTGATATAGATCTAGAAAGAGATTGTTTTTATGTCTGCAAATTCGGCAAAGTTTGGTATTTAGGTGCATTGTGATTGTGAATAATTTTGTATCATACGGTTATTATGTGATTTTAGTTTCAAATGCTATCAAAACTGGCATCAACTACTCGGTCATTAAATGTATGTTTACGTTGACTACTAGCCTGAGAGTGCATTACCGAACATGATTAGGTTAATTACCAATCAATAGCTAATTAGGCTTCGGTTAATTGAGTACACAGTGGGGTTTTATAGGTTGACGGTTATGTAAGTCACCCTTGTATCTATAAGATTAGCAGCTGATTAGGCCTAAGTACATTCCTGTGTGGCTAGCGTAAACTAGTTTATATATGTGGAAACATAGCGCTGTAGTTACAAGCAATATTATCCAGTGATAAAATATTACTAAATGTTGTTTTGCCATGAATAGAAATTATTTAAAACCTGTGAATATTGAACAGTGAAATACACGGTCCATCAATATTAGACACGCCCACTTTTAGCACAATATTATATTCTTAAACGATTAAGGCAACATTGTTATTGATAATATACCATTATCGTGCACGGTTATAAATGTGTTGATATATATCTTCAAATTTACATAGAATGTATTAGGCCTGTACTACATAATAATGTTCACACGATGCGCATATGAATAATAAATAGTGTTTAGGAAAACATGCTGCTTCCAACATGACATCATTTTGTGACATCGCAGGAAGTCTAAACAGGTGATTGAAACGCATCAAATTTAGCCCAGGATACCTCGTTCCTGTAAATCCCAATCACCGTCCGATTTCATTTATAAACAATGGGAAAAGAATAAGAAGAAATAGGTATACAAGACAACGATTTTCAGTTTCATCTGTCATGTTTACAGCAGTAAACACAGTAGACATCGTGTTGTTGCTGTCTAAAATGTTGTTTATGTTTACCAGCCTACGCAAATCTTCCCGTGTTATTATTTTATTGACAATGGTGGTATAGGTATAAATGTAGCTGTATTATTTTATAGATTATGCCATGGTATGCCTGATTGTTGATGCACCACAGTAAACAGCTGTCAGCCTGTCACATTAAATAATGATACCTACGAATTCAACCTGTAGATCTATCTATCCTTTGTTGTGGAAGAATTATTTTATAAGAAAATATTGGTAGCTAAATTGAACAGTTCAATCTATAATTACCATATCTATTTACAATTGTTTAACAGTTAAAATAGTATTTAAGGCATTAAACCATTTGGCAATAAAGTTAAAACTGAAATCGAAACCACAGCCGATAATCATATCTAACTTTTGCATACGTGTCTGTTGACGTTTATCAGCTATGTAAACATCCAGGAGACGGGATCTAGAGTTCATGTCCCGAACAAATAAACTTGTAAATTTTCCTTTCATGAATGTTGAAAATGAACATTTCTTTTCAATATCTAATATTCTAATATACTCACTTTCCACTCAAGTCAATGAGCATACACACAGCCTTGAAGAAGTTAAAATATTAATTTTGATGTTGGAGCTATATTTTGATATTATAAAAGCCAGCATTCATAGTACCAAGGACTGACATTATTTTTGGTTTTATTTTCAACTTTTTATTATACATGTTTGACATTGTTTTATGGACCAATTTTCTTTTGAACATATTGAAATGTGTTTTCATATTTCATTAATGTGTATATGGTAAACATAGCAACCTAATTAAAATTAGGTACAAAAGTATCTCTCCAAATATTTACTGACATACGCTCAACAACGATCTAACACAACCCGGCTCACACTGCCGTCTGAACGACCTTTGACCGTAACCAAACCATAACCAATCACAGTCTCACTTTCGCAAGTATTAGGGGTAGATTGGTAACTCGTAAGCATTACTTTGCCGCCTCCCAATTGAGAGGACCCAGTGTGTCTTGGTGTAAGGCGATTAAGGTCAAAGGTCGTACAAATATGTTGCTTTAAAGATATCAAAATGAGAATGCATATCACAAAATTTACATGACATGACTGGGACAGCCTACAAATGTGTTAGTCGCCCAACAAATTACTTGTCTGATGGCAGGGCTCTGGACTAAGTAACAGTAAAATATGCCCGACGTACAGGGGCAAGTGAAATTATACTGCGGGCAACCTACTTTTTAACATTTAGCACCTTTGGTGCCTTTGCAACTTGCCCTGACTTGCTCTGCGGGCAAGTAACTCAAAATGTTAGTCTCCAATTCTGGATGGTATGTCATGTAAAGTGACTAAAACACAAAATTAATTTTGTATAAACCTAACGAACTGATGATTCTACGCCATGTAATGATTGATTTCCTCCCAAATGATCTGTTATCGATAAATCAGCTCATTTTCCAGGCAGTCAGTTTGTTTATTTCCATAATCTGCTAGATGAGCAGGAGTGTGGGAAATGCTGGGACATTTCTGTCAAACACATTATGTGCAGTAGTTCTAACATTAGGCGTCGCCTTCGGTAACTTGAATATCGCACATGGCTGTCAACCGTAATGCATGGTACCGGTATCTCATGCCTGAAATCACAGATTCTTGCAAAATATAGCCCTATATATATGGCCAATAATAAAAATGGCCATAGATAAAAAATCACACTATTTTTCGCCACCTCTGTTTGACTCACCAATATGTACTTTATCGTGTAATCAAATTATTTAGTTATCTAGCCTAATCCTAATGCAACGTACTGACAAAATTATCAATGTGTAAAGATAATTAAGTCTATGAGGAAACAGAATAACCTAAACAAGAGTAACTTCCCTTGTCAACAGTTCAATCCGAATGAATGTAGCAACCAGCCCTAAAAATGTATTTCTGAAAGAAATAGAAAATTACCAGCATTATATCACGTTTGCAATCTATTATTTAACTACCGTAATTTTAGTAAAATATTGATAAGAAAGTACTTTGTGTCTTCATTGCTCTGAAAGGGCGCAGAAATCTAAAGTACTACCCGGTATGTATTGATATATTAATAATCTTCGAGAAATATTGATCAATGATAACAAATTTTATCACCATTCATGGTGTAATATCATAATTTCTTTTTGTATACAAATGGAAGATTCTGTTTGAGTTTTTTTTAACCCTCTCTGCTGAAGGCAACCAGAGATGCCCTAAAGAGCAGGGTATCGTTTTTCAAAGCTCTCTTAGCCACTAAGGGACCATAGCACTCTCTTTGCCGATATATGATATACAAATTGGTCAAGATTACATTAATTTGATAGTCTGAAATAGCAAAAGGGTTTACATTTAATAATTTAACTCTCAAGCACAGCGCATTCATATTTGATATTGACATTAGCCGCATCAGGTAAACTGTCAATCAAGCACCTGGCCTAAGTAAATTTTGTCCAAATTATGACTGTTATTATTATATAGTGCAGTCCATGAGTAAACAAACTTACCGTAATACGTCAACATATAATTGTTTTTCAAATCAGGCCTTAATAAAAACTAGATGCAAAGCTATTGGTATAAAATGTATTCGTCATGCTATTTTAGCAACGAGTTGACGAGTAGTAAATACCACTAGGAAGGTGCCTCGAACGCCATTTACGAGTCAGAACATCGTATTTACGGTAAATACGAGCCTTAAACAAACCAGAGATTGATTTACGGTAAAACCAGAGATTGATTTACGGTAAATACGAGCACTGCCGAATGCAGCATTAGTACACAATTAACAGAATATAATAAAAATAATTCTTTTTATTTTCCAAAGTTGAAAAAAAAATAGTTGTTTCGTTTGATCCGTAAAATTGCTATGGCTACATTATATTTTATCATTATTTAAAAAAAATGAATGAATTCCTTTTTATTATTTTATTTATTTATTTTCAGGTATCTCCACCTTGGCACAATCTCCACTCCCCATGCGTAAGCTGAGTCATGTAACAGGGGATGGATGTCATCGCTTCAGAACCTGACCGCAAGAATAACCATGACACCACGCTCACGACACTCGGCGACGACTCGGACAGTAAAGAAGACTTGGTGGACATAGTAGCTTTTGTTAATGGACTCATAAAACAGGTACACTATATTATACCTTATTACTAATGACAGAATTAGAATAGAAATTACTTTTATAATTCATAACCAAAATATGGCATCTACCGTAGATCTCATGTGTAACTCAATTGTTAATTGAAGTACAACCAACGTTGGATTTAATCAAATCAAGCCACTATTCATTTTATCAAGACTATAATATTTATAAAATTTCTGCTTAATTCAAATGTAATTTGGTATAGCTAAATAAGTAACTACTTTTACCTATGATATTTTTCAATGGTATCTATGATTACTTTCCAATGGCAAAATCTTTCAAAATATTTTTCAATTGAAAAAGATATGGCCATCTGGGTTTTGTTTAAGACCGATAGGTGTTAAATTTGCTGTTATATTAGTTTTTATATTTTTAGAGTTTAGAGCTGCTTTCAAGGTTATTTTGCTTACGTATTGATTATCTTATATTTCAGCGACAGCATGCCAAGGCCTTAGAAGAATGTAACAAAGGTGAGTTCATTATTTTGTCGTCCATGCACAAAAGATAAAATGTTAAAAGTTTTCATATTATTTAATTATAGCAATTTGTCCCCTTGAAGGCTTGAGGTTTATTAAAGGATTTCTCCGGTGCCAGAACAAGTTGCTTTTAATCAATTGTTTAGCATGTTTAAAAACATTATTAGTCAAA
>JAUTBX010194487.1:0-14871 GCA_032361465.1 Lepetodrilus tevnianus
GGACACATTATAATTATACTTATACTAGGAGTTTAAAGTCTAACGAGTTGTAATGACTGTCACTATTTTTTATATGTCATTGCTAAATATGTCCTTACTACTTGTTGGTCTTATGGCAGTAAATATACAAACAACTCACATGTGCCAGTTTATAGAATTGATTCTACTAGGAATTTAAAGTATTATGCTCACTATTCATGATATACCATTGCTAAATATATCTTTACTGTACTCATATGTCAGTTATTGAAGCGATAACTCTACACATTGCCGACATGTGTAGCTTGTTTAACAAAATCATTCCTAATCCATTTTTGTTAGAGATATTTAGCGATTGCACAAAACATGGCTTCTTTGGGATTGTCGTCATCTATGGGTGAAAGATTCCCGCTTTGACGTAAAACAATAATTCATTCATTCTTTGGGATTCATTCTACATACAAATGTAATCAAGAAGTACAATATTTTATTTTGACAAAGTGCCAATTTCCATTTAGTCATATCCAATGACTAGTAACACTAATTGATTATGTTATAGTATTCTTGTTTTACATCTAGTGCATTGCTACATTTCGTGTGCCGTTTAGCATGTATTACGATAAGTACGTAACGTTGCACATTTGGAATGATAATAATGCCCGCATCTCGCTTGTTGCTGTTTAAACAAAATACCTTTCACATCAAATCAGATGACTTCATACTTTAAATAACTGCGGCAATCTCATCGCTTTGCCTAGATAAGTATAACAACACTCGTAATATTATGTTACGTCCAAATTGTATAGTTATCTGCTTTGAGCTTAATGCAGTGATTACACTAGAAGTATATGACCTGTAATATGTAGATACGAGTAAAGTGATATATATTATAATACATAAAAATATCATAGGACACAGAGTCCCGCCCCCAAATTTGTTGTGTGAACCCTGAGAGAAGACATCATCACATCGGATTTTCAAATTGATTAGAATTCCACGAAAATTCGAGAAAAGTCACAACCATTGTGTCTTTAGGAATGCATGAGGTAAATTAATAATCGTAAATACGCTAATTATTTTAATACTCTCGCGATTTATCATATTCTGGAAATTTATGTGCTCTTGACAAGGCAAGGACTATGTCAATATTTCCCTTAAATATTAAAGAGGGGATGCTGCATTCTTGTTTATATAAACATGACGAAATATTCGTGATCTTTTTGGTGTTAGCAAAGTTCATACCATATGCTTGTATGTAAACTCCTGCCAAAGGATTTGGGGCGTATGTTATGCTAAGTCATATATTTGTTTCTTTTTCGAAGAACTGATAATTTCAAAACACTGTATAGCTGGAGTGACAATAGTACAAACAAGTTTTGAGGACGAAGAGCGCGTGTTTTTATCATATTATGGTCTGACCCACATATTATTAGCATTATATTTATCAGATATAAGTCAGTTAGTTGGACTAGAGATGAGGTAAGTTGGTCTATATTTTACGCTTATGTTTCATTTGTACTTTTTTTTGTTCTTTTCATCCAAGTATGGCGAGACGAAAACGTACAAAGTTATAAAAAACATGTATGTACATAATACATTTGAGAACAATTTCAACCATGTACAGTTTTCTACTCAAAGCATTTATTATTTTCATGCTTTGGTGAATATTTTATCTAAAGGAAAAATTTGAAAATTTGCCAGGTTGATAAGAATTCTATTGTAGCCAAGCAGTGGGAGTGTGTGAATTTCTGTATAAAGAACACGGAGTGATATGTATGGACTGGATAGATATACTATGTCATGTCGAAATGGCCAGTTACAGGGACATAATTTCATTTATGTGAATATGGTATGATTTGTTTGCCCAGCACAGATAGTTAAGTACAGGGTTACCAAGTGACTGAGCTAGTTTGTACAATTACTTTAGAAATGGTGTCACATGGTAAGTGAGCTTGGGTTACAGATAAAACTGGTAGAAACGCATTTATTTTGGATGTTTCGGAAAGTTTTGTAGGGCATTTAGATAATAGCTATTCAGAGATTATGTAACACGTTTCTAGTCATAACCTTCTGTTCAAATAAAGAAAAAAAGACGAAAATTTCCATATGCATTTTTCTTTAGGATTTGGAAGCTGAAAGATTGAAACATTTTGTGAGTTTTTGTTTTGAATAAGTATCATGACATTGGAACTTTAATTTCTTTTCAAAGTTGTAATAATTTCATGTTTATGTAACATGTTCATTAGTAGAAATTGTTTCTCTGTGATTAGTGAAAAACTGTTTGTTAAAACATAATCGTCAAGGTCATATATAAAGAATATTGGAAAGAAGTGGTTTTTTTCGCCACTTTTCTTCTTGTATAATGGTCAGCGTCTGTGAGTAAAATATTCTCACTGCAACGTAAAGAATTTGTTCATTTATTTGTTTTTGCAAAATGGCTCTTGTCGAACAGTTATGAGAAAACATGGCAAATAAACATTTATTTATTTAATTAATTTTAGAAAAAATGTCGACAAGAGAAAATATACACTTATCAAAATACTAATCGTCATGTCTATCATCTACGATTTATTAAATATTATGAATCTACTTGTTGAACAGTGTTCTATTTGACAAACACTAACCTAATGTGAAACAGTCAATTTGTGAAGGACAAACATGATAAAGGAACATAATTGCTATAAATGTTTTATTGTCTTATATTAGTAGTAACCATGGAAACAGATGAATTGTTTATCCATCCTCATTAGAGGCCAAGTCCATAATGATTTAGGCGAATCCGTTCAAATTGGCAATAAATTAGATGTTTTGCGTGAAGTTGAGGATATATTACAAAGCATGTGTAGTGGGAAATTGAACTGGTTTGGTTTTTTTTAGGAGAAAAACGTTAAATTATGAAGGTAAAATGAATAGTATTAATACATGCAAAATAGAGATTTTAAACAATCTGTAGTTATCGTTATATTTGTCGTTTGGGTAATGCAAAACATTTTTTTCGATAGATCTTCCTAACAACGGCATCATCCCGCCATGGATTAAGACTCTTGCACAGGACTTATTTTGCCCAATTATGCAAGATAGATAGATGTGCGTTAAAACCAACATTTCCAAACAACAATTTGATCATCCGACAGTCAGTGCTAGTTTATGATTGTTATTTGTAGGCTTTGAATACTGCATCGATGTTGAATTACGATTTAACCCTTTCCATGCTGGAGGCAACCGGACATGCCCTAAAGAGCAGTGAATGTGCCTAATCCAGCAGGGAGAGGGTTAACATGATTGACATTACTCTATATAACTAGAATAGTTTTATTAAAGGGTGACTATGAAAACTATATAGTTGCATATTTAATTTATGGAGAAATGTTAAATGTTGTCAATGCATAATCAGATAATACTGTTTGTTTGACTAGAGAGCTTGTTGAAACTTTAACATAACATGACAGTTACTTGGCAACAACTAAATATACACCACATGTACTCTATGGACTTGGGGGTTATTACAATTACTAAAGGAACATTCATTTATGTAGTTAGTGTCACTATGACGTGTCTGTCATAACTGAATTATTGGTATGATTATGAACAAAGATCAAGGTTAAATTTGATTTGTAGTGCTAAGTTTAGTACGTTTTATCCCAATGGATCAACTATTATTATTATTATTACATCATCATCTGGAAAACAAGTTTGCTTGGAGTGAATGAAAACTAAAATTAGTCCTTTTTTTTCAAATTGAAAAATTACAATAGTATGTTAGAAATCTGGTTAGTAAAGACTAGTCATGCATTTTGTATGACACCCTACCATTAGCCCACACAAAGTTTAATAAATACATAGAATAAGACTGGTTAAAAATGTGAACCCTGCTATACTCCCTCTAAGAAATTTTCTGTATTTTTCCTTTAGAATTGCCTTTCAAGAGGTATCTAGCCTGTATTCATGGATCTTGTGTCATAAATATGGAACACTACACACCAATTATGTTAAACTGCCCACGCAATTATACATTTCCAATACTGTTCTCACCTCTCTATTCCTAACCACTTCATTCTGCATATATATAAAGTGCAGTACCTAATGGCGGTCATTGTCCTTTGTTTTTGCTAATGTATTGTCTCTCTGTCTTTCTGCTACTATGAAAGCTGCTTAACTAAATTGATTTGTTTGGACAGTTAATGATTCTGATGTTCCATGCTTCCATTCCTCACAGCCAATTAATTATGCCTAATTGTTAGTGTCACTTTTAATTTCCTAACATAATTAACGGGATTATGCCGCAATTTGAAACTATTGATAGCCGAGATTAAGTGAGATTATGGGAAAGGGAAGGATGGGGGTCAATTGCTGGCCGGTACTTCTGAGGCACATGTTTTGTTTCTTTCATTACATTAATCTATCAACTTTGGTGTGAATCGGAGCAGTGTGTTTCACTTTTAACCATTGACAGATGACTTTTACTGAGATGAGGTAAGATGTTGGATCACTTTTCAAATTTATTTTCAATAACTTAATTATTTTAAAGAGTCATAGCATACTGCAGCACTGAGTATGCGTTGGGGTGTGTGCGGGGTAGTAGGGTGGGGGTGGAAATGGTGCATTATTAGGAGCCATTATTATTATTATAATTTATTATTATTAATAATATTATTATTATTATTATTATTATTATTATTATTATAGCATAGGAACAAGATAGTGAAACAAATCGTTGTTAACTTTGGGATTATCTTTTATGTATGTAGGCTATCTCATCTTCAATTCTCAAATTTGGAGATCAAACGGTTTATAATATTTATAGAATTTGAGAACATTCACTCCCAGTATTGTCAAGTGTTTTATGTTTCACAGTATTTTAGACTTCCTTGATATCATAATAATATATTAATGTTGAAATATTGAGGACGTTTATTTAGCCAAGAATAATAGTAATCATGACCTATATGTATTTTAGTGTTGAGATGGGTTAGTACAGTAGATGAAGCTGGAAGTGTGAAACCAAGTTTGAATCCATGCACATTATATTACCGCCCACAACCAACATCAGGGTGGGTGAAAGGCCCGGGTGAAAGCGTAATGGTAAAACATTTGGACTTCAGAGCCAAAGGCCTCGGGTTCAAATCCCATCCTATGAGCCCAGCATCAGTGTTCATTTTTATTTTTTATTTTATTATTTTTATTTTGTTCCATTTTGCATCAGTGTTCATGAAAGTTACATTTCTGATGTGATCATGATAGGGTTTTCTATCTGTATCATGGCTCGTGGCAAATTGGTGAAAGATTCCCGCAGCAATGTTAAACTCCATATTCACTGTACCATTGCAATGCAGTTCTCATCTTTGGTCTGTCAGTACCAGCTAGTGTTCATAGGTTTACTGTAACATTCAGCGCTACGATTGTTTTGGGTTTCCTCATGCCCTAAACTGACAAGCCGTGATATAAGCGAAAGAATATTGAAAGCAGGTCTAAACCACAATTTTTAAAAGCGAGAAGAAAATAGAAATACAAAACCGAACGCTACAAGTTAGAATTCACGAGCAGTGCTCTCGTTAGCAACAGTATAGAGAGATACTGAGAGAAGGATCACAGAATTTGTCATTTCTGTCCAATTATCAAACTATAAGTTTACTTAAATTTCACTGCATCATACCAATCTCATTAAAATGGAATCGCCATTTACCTCGTATCAGATTGCCCTTTGACCTCACCTCGACGAACAGTGAAACGTTAGTCTTGCGTTCGGATCACATGCCTCTTACGCAGTTTTAACCAATCAGTGCAAACGTTGGCAAACGACTCTGAGCGTTTATCTAGCCGAGGCTGTGATTGGCTGCGGTCAAAGAGTTCAAATAAACAGAGTTTGTATGGGGATTTCCTGAGACGTAAACGAGCGAGTATCATATATATCTGTTTGAGCGTTAGTTTCGTATCTTATTTTAATGAGACATCAGACAAGATACACGTGTTATTCACGTACAGAATTTGAACTTGAGTTACCTGGCCGCGAGATTCTGAAACATTTTGAGTACAATTTCACACTCAGGCTCAAATTTTATAGAATTTGTGAACAAAACCTTAAGTTGGACGAGTTTGTACTCGAAATAGTTTTGTAATCTTGGGGTCTTGATTGTGAGTCCCAGTTCAAAGATTGCGAAACTATATTTTAATACAATTTCATACTCAATTCAAGAATTTGTTTATGAATCCTCACGTCAAATTTGAGCTTGAGTATGAAATCATACTAAACATTTTCGTAACGTCTGGTTGCCTCCAGCATAGAAAAAGTTAAACTTTACTAGGATGTCTAAATCAAATGGTCATATATTTTTTTTCTGGATATGTAATAAATTATTTATTTATTTATTTAATTATTTATTTCCCCCCCATGAAGTGATAAAACTATTTGTAAAGCAGCTCCCCCATTTTTTATTTAGTGGATCGACCCGATTATAATATTCATAAGGGGAACAAGTTCATGCCTGTGAATTTAGTTACATGTGTTTTAGGTGTATGGTTACTGGCATAGTTGTATAGTTTCCAGTTTCCAGATTTCACAGGATTTACACAATTGAATACGCAGCCAGCTGAATTTCACGTACTTGAAAAGAATTTTGCTTGTGACCTTGGATGTCCCTTGGTTTTATCCGTGCAAATTAGAAAAAAATAAGTTAGAATTGATAGTCTGTTATTTTGTGAACACCTCCCAACACAACATTACAATTTACATGTATCATCATGGCTAGTACTACTATATTTATATTGTATATTTTTTTTTCAATATGGTTATATGTTATTGTATATTTTTTTATTTTTTTCTATACTATTTTTGTTTTAATTTCTCTACTTTTGGCAAGTAGATTCTTTCTGGTGAATATCCATGATCAATATTCTTTTGATATTTTTTTTGTTAAATTCTCTTTATTTATTATTTATTTTTTAACGTAATTTTATTAATGATATAATGATATTTATATTTGGTTATTTTGTGAGGTTCAGGTTAGGTCCATGCATTTGAAACAGTCAGATATTAATTGTAAAATATACATGTATGTAATAAGTTCGAAAATCACGATTCTGGATTGGATGGTGAAATTAAATAAATTTATATATGAAGTGTGGCCGTTGGCTTTTTCATCTAATTTGAGTTTATAATTAAATATTTAATGGGTGACTATTTAACCTACTCCCTGCAGGATTAACCTCCTAAGTGCTGTAGGCAACTACATATGCCCGGATGTACCCGACAGAACAGTTCTTGTGGTTAAACATTCAAACTGCTGGAGGCTACATGGTATGCCTGACAGAAGAATGCTTGTGATTATTTTGATGTGTGGGGAAAAAAAACGAACTCGCCAAGAAATAGAAAGTGGTGTCATTTATACTTATTATTCTTATCCGCTTGAGTAATACTTATAGTGATGTATCACGTAATAAAAGTTATAGGTATATTCATTTTTTTGTACGCTTTATTTTTTGTTGCCTTTTCTGATGTATATATCTCGAAAGTCGATGTGCACAATATGGAAAATGAGCTAGATACTTACATCTCGTCAATCAAATGACATTTGGAAAAGAAAAAAGTCGTGTTTTACCCTACAGCCATTAAAAATAGGAACTATTATTATTAAAGCGACGCTGACTGCAAATAGCTTCAGCTTGTGACATATCAAACAATACCTGCACATGTTTGAATGATTTTTATTCCGACATGGATGGACACTGATCCCTCATCCATGCTCTCCCCCTGTCCCTTCCTCCTGTCCCTCCCCCCTCAGGCCGTCAACTGACCATTCATTCATAAGGCTGCTCGACATTGATAAACCACTTCGAGTAAAATGCCAAATTTTTCGAAAGGCCATATTGTAATAATTGACTAATTTAGCCCTAAAGCTAAACTGGAGCAAAACAGGACAGCCAGTGTTCAGACATGTCACTTTCCTACTTTTGCATCTCAATTGCATTTATTGTAATATTAACCAGTAAGAGTTCATGCACACAGATGGCAATGGGCAGGCCAAGTCATTGGCTTTTACTGGAAGTTCCTGTGTAGAAAGCTGAAGGTTTCTATGGCAGGGCATAAGCGTCCGACCAATTTGTCCATAAAAGTTTGTAAAACCTGGGGTTGTTGCTGTGGTTGTACGTAGGTATGCGGGCGAAGACATTTACTTGGTTCACGTGTTGGTGTGGATACATAAATATCAGATTGAGAAGAAGAAGAAGAAGAGGAGGAGTTGGTGGAGAGTTGGGAGAGATATATTGTATATCGTAATAAGTATCGTATTTGCTAGAACGTGACACTTTCTCTGCTGCTTTTCTGCACTGCACAGCGTCTGAAAGACTAGCCCTGGATAGTTTTAGCTATGCGGTGGTGAGTTTACAATGTTGCATTCAGAGATATATGTATACATGTATGTGTGCAACAGTTTGTTACTTGATGCAATGGGATGATGGCTTCTAAAGACATGTAATGTGTGCATGTCAGAGATTGTGTAAATTTGTTAAATAACAATTTTGCATTTACATAGTTTATTTTGTAATACCCTTAGAATCTTCTAACTGAAAAAAAAGTAAAAGAAATTAAAATCTAATTTGTATTTTACTACTATGTGATAATTTATTTGATAAATTTATTTTGTAATAACCTTTGGAATCTTCTAAATTATAAAAAAAAGTGAAAAATATAGTGCAAGATTTCTACTATTGTCATTTCTCTGTGACAAGTTTGTTTTTGTAATACCACTTGGGATAACTGTACCATTTTATATTTAAGAAAAATTAATAAAAATATCTTTTTATATTTATATTATGATATTGTTTGTTTTGAATTGCTGTGGTACCTAATGTTATTATAACAATTGTTCAAGTTTACTGTGTCATTTTAGATTTCGCACCAAGGACTTGTATACATGACCCATATTTTGATCTACACTAGGTGCACAAATTATTATTATAAAAAACTGCAGGACCCAGTTTATTTTTATAAAAGATTCCAGTGAAATTAGTAAATTTTCCCCATTGTTTGTGTTATTTGGTGCTCGGTCTGAAGGTTAGACAATTGTATATACTAGTATGTGGATTGACTTTAAACAAGTGTAATAATAATGTCAGTAGCTTGACTGATTGATATTTTTCATCAAAATGTCACATTTGTCTGACAGAAATGTAAACGTATTTACTGAACTGAAGAGTCCAATAAGGTGAAAACATATTTGGAATGTGCTTTTTTCATTATTACATTTCTGCAATAATTTGGTATTACAGATTTTTTTCTTAACAATTTGACATGTGTATTTTTGTTTTATTTGTTAACCCTCTTCCTGCTGGAGTAGACAGACACAGCTCTTTAGGGCATCTCCGGTTGCCTGTAGCATTGAGAGTTAATTGGGGTTTAGATCTGCTTTCAAGATTATTTCGATCGTCGCAAATGGGTGAAAGATTCCCGCAGCGACGTTAAACTCAATATTCACGCACTCGCCCATATTCTTTCACTTCTATGTAATTGAGTTGTGTTCAGGATAGGCAGAAGAATAAGTTTATTTTCCGAAATTCACTCTAGGCTCATTATATATACATATATTATATCAAGCATACTTCCTGACAGTTCACAACACAAGGATCACCCAAGACCAAAGAGCAGTTGATTAACAGACAATTATTTATTAATTGGCGGGGATTAAGAATCCATAGCTTTTTCATTCCGCATGGTCAGTAGGTGTCTGTCTTCTTCCCAACAGAAAGCTCATATTCCTCGTTTATTGATCTCGCAATATTGCAAAAACAAACGCAAAACCACCTAACGTTTGGATATGCCAGATTCTTTGGACTGACAGGAGCTAAAAGGGTATCGAACTGCCATTTAGGCCTACGCTGTAATTTTTTTTTCGTTGCTACAACAAGAATGAGGAGCCGAATCGGTTTCCATGGTCCACATGGCTGTGGGTATAAACAATTCATCCCGCGTTAATTCGGAATGGGTTATTTTTCTAATGCAAAATAATAGTTTCTAAGTGCTTGCTCTATTGTCTGGGAGGGAACGATATGCTTCATGGAACCTGTTCCTGTTGGCCAGAAATAATTACGATGTTATGGATTAACTTAGTGGGGGATTTACTGTGTTTGAGAGATATGTGTGCATGGTATATATATATATCTATATCTCTCTCTCTCTCTCCATATATGTGTGTGGGTTCGTTCGTCTTTCCATGTTAGCAATGGTTACTATGGTATTATACATGCCATCGATAATTACCGACGGTCGGCCTCCCTGCTCAAGCAGCGTGAATTCTGGGAAGACAATTGCCCGTTGTTATCATGCAAGCAAGGTCCATGGCCTGTTATCATTCATCGAGAATATGATCCGTATTATTTGTTGGGTATAAAAATTGCATTTTGACCTAGTCTGTTTTGTGATTATGAATATCAATGTAACAAGTTATTCATGAATGGTTGATTATTTTGTATTGTCTGGATATTTGATCTTACAAATTGCAAAGTAATGATTGGGCATCTTCTTGAATAAGCAACCAGCTAAGGTCATCTTTGTATGCAGTGTTATATATGTTATTAATTTTTATTTTATTTTTTATATAATATAATATATAAATATAGATTGATCAGCTTTTTTTCTGCCGACTACAATTTTACTGTGGATCATTGTGAAGGAATTTGCACAAATGGTCAGAATGGTGCTCTGTGACCTATGGAAAGATGATATTACCACTAACATATTCAGAAATAGAAAATATGGTATTATGTAATTTTATTTGACTAAACTTCAACAATAAATAATTAAAGATTCTTTTATCAGACCTTGAAAATTGTTATAAATTCTTAAACATGTTGAAATCAATATATTGATCCATGGACGTCTATTGAATTTTGTCTATATTATTAGTTTAAAAACTCTAGTAATAATCAAATAAACTTCCTGCTCTAGTTTAAATGGCTTAGAATATTGAATTTGGATACATGTACAATCATGCATGTATTCTCACTTAGCTATTCCTGTTTAACAAAGGTAGCTCATCCATGTGTTGTACATATTTGCATTCCTTGTCAATAAACTCAAGAGAATAGACTTTAAGCTTAACCAAGCATCTTACAAATGTATTGGATAAACATACATGTATATTGTTTGACATATTTTTAATGCTGAGAACCACATTAGTAATTAGTATGAGCATGAGGAAAAATGCTAAATAATTTTTTTAAATAATAATTTGTGTTTCACAGTTTGTATTCTTCATTAGCAATGCAGTGTTTTATTTCATGTATTGATGTTGTTACTTGGTGACTGAATGTACAGAACGTCATGCCAAGTACTATGTCATACCTAATAGTGTACTACATATAACCAATACTACATACATGTACCTGATACTTTATTTTTTGTTGTTGTGTTACTGCATATTATGTAATACTATATCATACCCAATACCACACCATACCTAATACTGCTATTTATGTAATACTACGCCAACTCTCCACAGTATGAACAAAATACTATGGGAAAATCATGTTAAATCCTAATTTATTTCATTTCCCATTTCGTTTTTGACTTTTTAATATCTATTCTAAAAAATACATACTTACTAATTTTATTATATTTGTACAATCTGCTACTTCCCCCTCAATCCCCCCCCACCCCTCTATACCAAGTAAACATAGTTTATTGAAAATCATATGAATAATAAATGGATCTCATAATCTAAGTTACGAAAATAGTCAACAAGTATTGTGGATTTCCCATACTGAAGAGCATTTTATTGTTTATTTGCCAACGGTACTTGGTTGAGGGTATGAATGTTTACAATCATCCTGTTTATTAACAAGTTGTTAATAAACAGTTCATAGCAAGGGCCGTTTCATGAGAAAATACAGCTGCTATATTGTGCAGTATGCAGACAAATTCCTATAAAGTGACGGATTTGCCTGAGAAATATACTCCATACAGCCCTACAGCCTTTGTCAGCGGAGTAATAACTTGCATTTGATCTGTTTAGTATAATTTGGCTATGAATGGTTGCCATAACGATGTCATTTAAGAATGTGGGGCATTGATGTGTATGTGGCAAGTGGTACCGCGAAACGACTGTGTGAATAAACCAAACATCAATCCAAGTTGACATTTCAGCAAAATACGACTGGCCGTGGAAAATTATTCAAATTGCAACAATTTGGTGAGAAAGCAGAGAATGCGGGTGAAAATTGATATATGTATATGCACTATGGAATTTTTGAATGTCAAAAGTTTTATCCGATAAATCTGAATCACGTGAATTGTGACTAAATTAAGCCATGGTGTGGCCGACCGTGAGAAAAAGTTACTTGGTGGAAATGCTGGTTAAATAACTGTGCTATGTCGTGAACGGTTAATTACATTAATGATACGAACATTAATAACTGGTATATAATATAATCATGCACTCACGATTAATTATTTCAATAGATGACATATATCGGATAATTTTCTGCTTTTATGATATTTTTTTTCACATGTTATTTAGTATAATATGAGTTCATACCTAGGTCATGGTTGATTGCCAATCAAACACTAACCATTCATTAAGTGTATTTTATTTGGTTTGATGTGTTTCCAGTTCAATGAACAGATGAAACGTGTATTTTGAAAATTTCCAGATGTTTTCTATTCAGCTTAATATTTAGGAAATTTAATTGACATTGAAAAATAAGTGCAGTTTTTATTATCAGATCAAGAATATAACTAGAAAAATATATTCAAAATTTGTGATGGCTTGCATGTGTTGTTTGTGCTTCATTTTACTCAATACATTTCATGTTTTATGAACACAAAAATATATTAATATATTACTCTGAAACTTGTGATTTTGGGGTTAGTGGGTACAAATATGGTAATGAAAAAAAATAATATATTTTTTCAATATTTATTTCTTTTCATGCATGGTTGAAAAGCTACTGCTAGTAGTGTTAGGCAAAACCCACAAAACCCTCAATCGTTAATTAAATATTTTTGATTTTTCTGTTACAGAGGGTTCCGATCTCCAATCATGTGATTTGGTCACATGACTAGTAAACCCCTGGTCAAACTGCTGAAATGGCGCTTAAGTTGGGCAAGCTGGATGCTATATGCGCCAAACTGAAATCCGGCACAAACGACACAACATCATCCTCCAACAAACAAAATGGAGACTGCACTTCAGAACCGACTGAAGTCTCGGAAAACAACAACAACCGAAAAACCATAGACTTCAACGGAACCTTTACCAATAAACCTATCACACTAAGCATACCGCTTCAGAAAGTGATTCCGGTTCCGGTTCCGTCACCCATTCCAGAAACCAAGAAGAGCTGTAATGTCGCCACATCGAAGTCATCGTCGTTGTCGAAGTCTGCCGGTCGCAAGAAAAGTAGGAAGTCGTCGTGTCCTCGGAATCTGGCCCAGTACGACGACGTCCTGCCGCCGTCCTTCCACGACGATGAAGAGGAGAAGGACTCGTCCTTTCACGACGAGAAGGACGAGCTGGCCGACTACCAGATCAACAACCAGAACGTCGACTTTCCCATGGAGGACATGGAGGACGACGACGACGACGACGACGACCAGGACTCGGAACTGTTCCAGAACCAGGACAGTTCCCGCGCCACGTCGCCTCCGAGCGAACTAGACAACGAGGAGGACTCACTCTGCACCGAGAAGTCCTCGGAACTGGACTCCGGGTCCTTCGCCGGAACAGGCTTCCCTCTGGACCTGTCCCTCGGACGCGCGACCGACAACGGAAGCCTCAACGGAAGTCTTCATTCGGGAGACAGCGACGTCACGTGCCAGTCCAACTGCAAATCTCTTGACCTCTCTGCTGACTCGTCTATCAATCAAACTGCTGAAACCCTTGCTGATCGTTCTCCTGCTGCTGCTGTTGCTGCTGCTGCTGCTGCTGTTCGTGATGCTGCTGAGAAATCAGCTTCTTCTGAAGACAATGTTCTTCAGGACTATGCAAAGAACACCATGATGGAACTCCTCAGTATTTACGGATTTGGCGGCGCTGCTGCCGATTCCATGTCCAAGCATATACCTCTCGCAAACTTCTCCATGTATCAACAACAGTCCCTCGATGCCCCCCTGACCCCAGAGGGCCAAGTGCCACTCAAAGCCCGACCTTTGACGGTGCCAATGTTGAAAAACCCCGCCCTCCTGAACGGAAAGTCCCACGGCGCCAGCAATCCCATTGTTTCGTACCAGAAAATTGCTCAAAGAAATGGAGGTGAGTACGTGTTTTGTGTGGTTTCTGCTTAGATATTGCTATAACTATTTTGGATGCTTTCCTTCTCCACATGGATCTAAATGTTTCTTTTTTTCTTCTTTTTTTTTCTCTCTCCATTTTCAGTCATGTTTTTACAAAAGTAAAATAGTTTGATTAACCCTCCCACTGTCCCTGTTGTCTGCTCTTTAGTACATCTCTGATTGCCTCTGGTATTGAGAGGGTTAAACTGTCATGGATCTGAATGTTTTACAATAAGAGAAATGTTGACTACTGTAGAAGAAAAAAAAGACCACAAAAAAAACAACCCAGTTTTATTAAAAAAGTGTGGAGGGAGGATATCTCCCTGCAGCCCTCACTCTGTGTCCATTACTAGTGAGAGAATCTAGAAAGCGACTGGAAACACCAATTTAAAAAAAAATCTAAACAAATCTATATATCTGCTGGATCATTGGGCATCTGTGGTTGCCCTCATCAGGTGGGAGGTTAATAAAGCTTTTCTATATGTTAACTCAATTTATAGTCCAGTTGATTTTTTGGGAACGTATGAATTGTCTATAGTATAAGGTTTTTTTGTGGATTTATCATCACATGGGGTCACTGATGAAATCCAGCCGGGTTGTCACTCCGACAACTTTGGGGAACTTTTTTT
>JAUTBX010194598.1:0-14869 GCA_032361465.1 Lepetodrilus tevnianus
TGCATTCTTAACACGAAATGAATTTAATATGGTTAACGTTTACAACAAGTATAATACAGCACAGTGAGGACAATACATTAATACATTAAAATGTATTTTTTTAAATGTCGAATAAGCCATACTTCTAAGGATAATACGTTATTGTACTCAATGTATGCTATATTTGTCGCAGAACTGTGCGTAACGTCTACCACGTTTCGTCCAATGTGTCTGTAAGTTCATGAAGAGTACGGTCTGGATCCTGTGGAGTTTGAACATTCTCCATTGTTAAAATAATACAAAGCTAAATTTATAATGTCCAAAAAGGTTATTGGACTTTAATCACTTTTGTTGAGTAAATTGTTTCCAATATTCGCACTTTGTTACCGCACTTGGAACGCTAGTTGTGACAGCTGCGAGGCGTGATTCCTGGGAGTGTAGCGATCCAAATATCTCACGCCGTATAGAGATAATTGCTAATTTGGTGTCGTAACGATTTGGGAAATTTGGGGATTCATTTATGGTCTTAATTAAGAGGTAAAATACGTTTGTAATATAAAAGTACTTCTGCTTAGTGAAATATGTTAGTAGGAACATAGCTCTGCTTTGTGAATTAAGTTACTAGGACTATAACATATCAAGTCAATCTCTTCTTAGTGAGATAAATTAGTAGGAATATATTATATCAAGTCAACCTCTGGTTAGTGAAATAAGCTAGTAGGTATATATAGTAATGAACTAAGTTGGTATGAATATAGTATATCAGATTGTCATATTATGCATAGACCTACTACTATATAAGTTATATTAACGCCATGTACTACACTGACCCAATGATGAGTACAAAATGGGCTACGGTGTGGCTTACTCTACTGGAACTAATATTAATAATTATTTAGAAATCAGGCATGTCGGACACTTAGGGGCCTACCCGGAAATTGCCTACGAAAGAGAAGCAACAGGGCTGTTCGTTTTGCTGGCCTGACCCGGCAAGCCCTTTGACCAAGTTGACCCGAAAAACGCACTCGATTTTCCCAATGACAAATTCCACGTTTTGAGCGCGCCCGCTTTGCCGCTTTGCCGGCTTATATTCCAAATATTGGGCAAATCGAGCGCGTATTTTTTTTGGTCAAAAGGGCTTGCCGGGTTCCCGAAGGTATCGTATACGTAACAACATCGTTCCAGTGTTCGTGGAGGAACATTTGATGGTCCCGAAAGTCCAATGTTCCTCCACCCATGCTTAACGATATTCGCTCGCAGATTCCTACATAGATCAGTTGATGCATCAAAGACAAGATAAATACCGGAACGTTCCCTTTATTCATATAACATATTAATATTTTGATAACTAGATTATTGAGTACCGGGGACTAAGTGCATCAGTAAATAGCAACTTTTGGGTGGATAAATAAAGCGTAATTAGTCTCATATCGGAAATCATTTGTCCATTATACAGATTTATCAACTCTGATAGTAGCGTTTAAACAGCACTTTCAAATCGTTCATACTTCAGTGAACAACAATTTATTAATATAAGTAAATATTATTTAATTTGCTAATTCTATATTTGGTTATCTTTCATGTGACCTCGTAATATTCGGTTGTATTAGGTGTGGTTATGTTAGATTCTAGTATAGTATGAATGGTCATGTTACATTTGATGTATTTTATGTATGGTCACGTTAGACGTGGCGATTTATAGGTGTCACCATGTTACATCTAGGTTTAATAGGTGTGTTTATGATACATGTGAGTATTTGTGAGGTGGGTGTCAGCCGTATTTATCATATATTAATATCAATATGCAAATGGGATTTCTTTTTAAAGTCTTTAATTATTAATGTTACAAATAGTTTCACTGTTATACAGTATGTGACAAGCATTATGTCTTCACGTCTATATTTATGAAGAATAATAAACTATTAATTGTACCGTTCACATCCTCCAGAACATTAAACGTGTACATAAAACTAGTTTTCTTCTGTGGTGTCCTACATTGTATTGGAGAACGGGGACGTGTAACGGTAACACACCTACTATATCACCTACTATAACACACCTACTATATCACCTACTATAACACACCTACTATATCACCTACTATAACACACCTAGTATATCACCATCAAACAACACAACAACCCACCCGTTTCCTTTCATTGTTATCAAGAACAATTAACCCAGACAGATAATAGAATCGAACAGAATGCATATATGACATATGATAGTGATTTATTACAATAGGGGGCTTATCTGGAAGGATATTTGAAAGACCGAAATATAAGATTCTCTGGCGACAATCTAGATGGGCACCTGTGTATACGGTGTATACTGACACTTGATCGCATACACGTTGCAAGTACTTCACCGTATTTGGGGACGTTTTGTAAGCATCGGCTTATACCCAGGTGGAGAACAGGGTTGGAAATATTCTAGATTTAACAAAAACACACCGTTTTCACAGACCAGGAGCATGAATAATTTAATTTCACGTCGAATTATTATTCAGGAAACTCCCATTGCTGTGCACAGTCAATGAATGCACAGTCAGATCTTTCGTTGTGACTACATGTTGGTTTGTGACTTCTTGCCTGATCGTCACATTTAGATTGTCCACCCGATTATTCACCGTACGTCATTGTCATGTGGGTCCGTACTACGCAACTCTATATTTGTAGTGGTAAATGTTTTCAAATACAACCAGAAACAAAACAAACATAAAAATAAATTATGCTAAAATAGATAGGAGTATAAAAACGATAGGAGGAAAGCGATCTCCTTGTCGCACTCCATAAATGACATTTTGTTTTATACAATGTACATGTGAATCTTACTACGTGGAACATCAGAAGGTCGTCTGGGTTTGTATATATATGTACATGCTAATCGAATAGTAAATAGTGAAGGTGTGAAAATGTGTGGTCACACATTCACCGGGTGTGAAAGGGTGACTCATAGGTGCTTGGAAGCAATTCAAATAAACACTGAAATCTAAATTTAGGACTTTTAGTGTTAGCCCGGAACGTAATACGTCACCACGAATTTTATTTGTCTTGGAATGGTGTTTCCGTAAATACATTCATAAATCGATAATATTTCTTAATTAGTGGTTTACACTCTTTATACACTTTCAAATGTTTGCGAATACAGTACGTGTATAATCTGTTAACCATTTTTGTTTTATCTTCTACAGCATTCTAATACCCGTCTCTGCAAATATACTCTTTTAAAGGTTATTCAGACTCTATTGATAATATTCAATGAGTAAAATATGTCGTTTTAAATGATTTGTATAAAGGGCGTTTCGAACGAACAAATTAAGAATTTCAAGATTCGTCTTTGTAACGATAACTTAAACGGCTAATTCACACTGAATATTACTTGTTGATAGTATTCAATGAGTTAAATATGTTCTAAAGGGTATGTGTGTGTGTGTGTGTGTGTGTGGTGTATATAGAGCGTTTTTAGAATGAATAACTACACAAAGTAGTGGTCGCAATTGCAGTTATGCGGGTATCTCGATATATAAAGTAAAGGGGTTTGTTCTCGAAACGTTCTTATGAACTTCTTAGCTCAAGTACACTTCGTAGCCATACTATAAGAATCGTTAAGAACTGTTCTTAGGCTACCAGAAGTTCGTAAAAACCTTTCGAGAAGATGCAGACACTCGCTACATTTATTGAATACGTTTAGTGAGACTTTTAAATATTTGCATTTGCAATGATATATGCTGTGTATAACCTCCTCAAGTGCTGCGGGTAAATAACGAAGGGGATACAGTGATACACACATAATAATGGTTTAAGTCGTCCTACAATTTCGCCAAACATACCAGCTATAGGAAAATGTGATGGTATGCCTTTAATGTTAGCTGAACCGTCTCACATGTGTGCTATACAGAAATAAAGACACACAGTGTACAAAAACCGTGTTATGAAGAACGTCATGTTCTCAAAACATTCATTTCAGCCGCGACCTTTTGCCCCCTGGTTTGTCGAGTGCTGCTGATTAAAGTTCTTAACATTTTCTGAAAATGCTTTCCACAGTGGACAGACAAACTTTCCAATTAATGGCGAACATCACGTGTCCTAGGTAGCTTTTATATCTATCACTGTTACTATTGCTGACAGACCGAAGTTAACCTGAAGTGTGAAGTGCTTCAACAGATTGCCTCTCGAGAAGTCCACGGTATCCTAATCTACCCACTTTGGACGTCTAATGCGTTTCAAAGGAAACATTTGTTAGGAACTTCTTGAAAATGTTACTTTGAATCACGTACTGGAGGTCGCGACCCTCGCCTCCTACACATTTGTTAAATAACTGCCCGCGAATTTGTTTGTGTTTAATGCACACCCAGCATGATATTTACTTAAGAAATTACACGAATATATGTGACAAAAAGGCGTGTTGGTCGTAAATAATAGGCAGGTTAGGTTATGGTAGTGAATTAACGGCATACATCTGTCGGCCAGGTGTCAAGGAACATAACACATTCTGTCCAGTCTATGTATTAACACTAACAGAAACATATAGTGACAAATACTGTGGGGTGTTTATTTGCGGGAAGGGGATAAACTTATTCGTACAGGCTTTGGACAACAATTGGAATAATGTGATACATTATGGCAACGGTGATGGATAAATTGTGTTGATGGATGAATTACTCCCATCAACACTCCGCTTTTTCCTTCATCTCTTACTTTCTTGAGGTTTTTTTTGTTATATTTTGTATTAATGTTTTTAAGCACATCTCTTTTTTTTTCTTCTTTTTTTTTGCGCACATATTTTTCTGCTCTACAATTGGAAACAGTACACGTCTGAGGGACTGTTTTCGATTTACCGGACTAGTTTGGTGCAGTAGGTATAACTATAAGAAGTTAAAGACGCAACCACTGTAGCTGTGTCAGTATGAACTCCATGTGTTGAAAATATAACACGGCTTTGCAGGGAATAACGCGTCTGAAATTCCACTTCCGACGCATCTTTAACAGCTTTCACTTCTACTCCCGCAGAACATGGGGTTTAAATTTTCGCAGAGGAGTGAAAAAAGACTACTTCAGGATTATAGTTTAAACATGGTATGGTATATATCTTTCCCACACTTTCTAGGATGCATGCATTGAATTTCAAACATAAGGGAACATTTAATGGTGATTTTTATTTTCGTCCACTTTTTCACTAGATCACATTATCAGATGTTCGGGAAGATTATTTCAAGTGTCAAGATACTAGAAGATATATACCCGGAAATACTTGAAAATGCAGATGCAACTGTACATGGTTGCAGGTCACTTCTATATACATGTATGACTGCAGTATGCCTGCGTGTAGAGTTATATTTCTAGATATCGTACTGAGAAATAAGACCCTTAGTTTTTCCATGTTTAACTTCAGAACATAACAGAACCTGTATTCACCCGGGCTATTCAAAAGTGAGAATTGTTGATAACGTACTATTATTCACGTGCACATTCTAACGTACACTTAAACTTAGGCAAGCCTGTTAATAGCGGTTTTCTTTTCTTAAAGCAATTGTATTTCATGTAACTACCACAACATTATGTGACATAATACGCAGGAAATATCGTGTTTGAAGCTGAAGGTAGCTAAAACGTAAGGTTTCTATTGACAACGTGTATGCGTGGGTGGGTGTGAATATGCGTGTGCGTGCATGACATCTGTGATCCTGTCTATTATCATGTGTTTCAACTAGTCTTACCTTCTAGGAAGAAGTCAATGTAAATTGAAATTGATGGCGAAGAGTATGTAACTCTACACGTGTTATGTCTGAATCCATGAAAGCGGGAAGCATCCATGCATTCTCTTAACGTCGGGCTATTATAACTACACATATAACCTCCGTCAAATATTTCACTGAGGTTATTATGTGTATAGTCATAATAGTCTGTGGGTCCTTTTGTTCCCTTTCCAGGATAGCTGTGCATTGATTGTCCTGGGTGTTTCATGCGGAGCACGCCCAACTATTTACTGTGGAGGACACCCAACTTTAAGACGTCGCCTCATCGATATGGTTGGGTGTCCTCAACAGGAAATAGTTGGGTGTCCTCCCATAGGAAACTTACAGAGGGGACCCAATGCGCGCAGTACCTTCTACAGACGGCTCGGACGATTCAGTCATTGTATGAAAGTTCGCGAATCACCCTGTGGACAGAGGATGAATACATATGCAGATGTCACACTAGAAGACGGAGTGATCTGTAAAAGGATCTTCAACATTTATTTGCTGCGGTGACACTGTGTGGTGTTAAACGCGTTACTATCTTAATCCCAAGAGTCATACATTTAATATATCTATTTTTAATGAAACTAAACTTGCATATAGTGTTGAAGTGAATACTAATGAACATGTTCGCAAGGTTTCTCCACGCTTTTCCGGTCCTGCCGTCGGTTTTCCGATCTGAAATGGTATGCTATGCGGCACTGGCTGCGATGAAATGTAGAAAACAGTATTAACCCTCTTCAAGCTGGAGGAAACCAGAGATGCCCTAAAGAGCAGTTACTGTGCATAATTCAGCATGGAGATGGTGAATTAGTGATATACATATACATAAAGGGCAACACTATTGTATTCACACATATTTACATACCGTTGGTATATGTATGCGTGTATTACACACACATACACTGTTATATATTCATACTCAGAATAGTGTGCTTGTGTAGGTATACATCTCGTACACATGTATACATCTAGATCTTCCTAAATAAACAGGCAGGTGTGCTCATGGTATTCGTGGGTATATTTCAGACCGTAAACATGTGAACACCATCTGAATTCTACCTCAGCCATCTCACAAGCACGTGTTCACGGACAGTGATATCCACGTTCTTAATAGGTATTCTCACCAGCCTGCATCATGGTATCGTTTCTCAAAGCTCTTGTATAAGCACTCCTAATATATACGATCTCTTATGAAAGGCGACCAGGGTATCGTGTCTCGAAGCTCTCTTATCTACTACTAGGCAATAAGCACTCTCGTAGCCATCTCTAATACATGAGGGTCGTGCACTTACGATGGTCTCATAGTGGATACGAGAGCTTCGTGAAATGAGTCCCCAGACCATCAAAGAACGCGCCTGCTCGTGTCATATTTATTTTATTGTAACACTGATACTTTGACATTTTGTGAGTATTAAGGATGTATAGTAATGATGTACAGAAACGGGGGACACATAGGATATATTCAATAACCAGTTGAGTAATTCCAATCGATTTAGAACAATCAATGTTTTTAATCCTTTTTCGTTTTCTTTGGGGTGGTGGGATATGGGGTTGAGAGGGGGGGGTCTCTTTTGACCTTTGACCTTGCACTAGAGTATTATCAGCTGTAAAATAGTGTCTATAAACAAGGTCTATGTCAACTCACTGACTTATTATTGGCTGTGACGTGTAATGGGGGGCGGTATAACGAAGAGGCAGCAATGATACAGTCATTGCAGTAAAGTTCCATTACTTTTTATCATCATAGTGGTTTGTTTTTATTGTAGTCGTATATGCCTTTGTGAAACGGGGCCCGGACTAGGATTAGGATTACTTGTTCTAGTACCCCCGTGTTAAAGCGAGGTGCTTTTCTTCAGAGGCGACCATCGAGAAGTCCCATAGTGACACCAGAAATGCACTTTACCAACGAACAAACAAGAGTACCACACTAAGAATTAACGCTAAAACAACAACGTCTTCAGACTATCATGATCGCCATGTCTATTCTAGAGGTACACGAACGCTAGTCATATATGTGCAGGTTGTCGTCTAACATAAACCGAATACAGTCGACTGGTGGTAATAATATCCACTGTTTGAATTCCAATATCACGAATTGTACATCCACTGTGACCACGTCTGCTACTGACTGTACACATACACAATAGCACTAGCAGTTAATGGCATCATCATATGTACATCAATGCAGTTCAGTATGTATCCAGTAAAACCGATCTCTTCCTTCTACGTATGTCTAGGATTTCCACTTGTAATGTCCAAACGTCCTCTTAAACCTTATAGACGCGTTTCTGTACCTTCTCTTCTTACGGCTTATTTTCTTATGTCGACGTCTATTTCTCCTCTTCTTCCTCTTCTTCGCCTTATCGCCGTTTCCTTTCTTCTTCTCCTTCTTATTCTTCTTTTTCGTCTTTCTCCTCTTCTTGCGCGACGAAACGTGCGAGGCATCTTGCTGGACGTCACAAGCGCCTTTGTGCGATACCCGGATGCGTTTGCCGACGTTGCACGCGGCTATGCGTAAATGACATCTGGATGAGTAGGCCACGTTGTCCGTGCCGCACACTTCACGCTGTCGTCTGCTCCTGCAGATGTAGTCCGAGGGGCACGTGCATAGCGGCAGGCCCTGAATGTTCTCCACACATACCTTGAACTTGGGACACTTCACTTGCTCGCATGCACCAGCTGGAACAGAATCAGAAAGACAATCAGGAATGGAAAAATCGCAGAATATTTGCCAGTTATATGGACGCCCTTTAACGAGGATCTCGTATCCACTAAGATACCATACCCGCTGATTACTAGAACTTAGTATGGTCTCTTGCAGTGGATAGGAGAACATCACGAAACGGTGTTCATGACCTTGTTGTATACTAGTAATAGAGACCTATGGTTTTCATACAGACCGATAGACAGATATACTTTGTCGTTGCGAATTTCGCTTTCGGTGTGCAAGCATATAGACAAATGATAAGGTTCTATCTCGGAACGTATATCGCCGAATGTGTGTGCAAGGACCTTAAGCAGCATTGTCTACAAGTTTAACACTGGTAGGCTGAGGCTGGAGGTACGGTAGACTATCAATAGTCTCAGAGGATTAAAGTACATAGTATAAATATAAAGTATATTGATTGGTATTATATTTATATGAAAGGAGCCACTGAAATTCGTTATCCTCTTGTTCTCCAGTAATCTAGACTTGCTTGAATAGGAGTATATGTGGGTGAGAACAAGGTGTGACACAGACTAGAGGTACGGTTAACTTGAGAGTTAATTACAGAGTTTCCTGCAGGAGATCAATGAATCTTATCTAAATGTATCGCTCGTTTCTTTATTCACAAACTTGGACGTGTTAACCTTGATTTTCATATTTAGATGTCAACGACCTAGTTGAATGTGACCAGCCCTCTCTGTAGCGGCGAAAGCAGTTATTCTATTAGGAAACCCAGGTATTTAAACCGCATTCATCCAATCCCAAGACCATAAATCAAAAACGTATTACTACTTAATATAAGGACGCTATAAGCAGGGAAAATCATTCGACCGCTTAGCTGTTTTGTTTCTTCTTTATTATAAACATATCACAATTGTTGGCAAGCTTCCTAATGGCCAGATTTCTAATAAAATACCTAATTATACTTTATCTGTTTGCTCTTTGTTTGGGCCATGTTCTTTGTTTGGGCCATGTACTCAGTGCACATCAATTGAGTCCTTCGGTACGATAACGATTAGCCATAGCACAAGGTACAAGGGACGTGGAAACAGAAGTGCAACAGTAATGTCTTCCAAGGGTTGGTCGTCATCTGCAGCTCCTCAAAGAAGCTTATAACGGATCGAAATGCCTAGATAGGAATGTATATAAATGTCTGATGCATTTTCACAAAATATACGTGTTTCATTTTGTCACGACAACTCCGTTTGGCATTGTGATAAAGTGTTTCGCACCAAGCGAACCATGACATTTACTTAAGTGATCAGAAACAGCTGAGCGATTTTGGATAGAAGCACTAACATGTTGTGAACACGTGCTGGAAATTGCAGCGAAGTGTATGGCGTTCTTAGAGTTGCATCGACACGTGCATGAGGACAAGCCATCGACATTAGTGTTCCTTCAATAGCAATCGATTTCCTTTACACACAGACATAATTCCACATAATCAAGAGGTTTGTAAATAAATACCCACACATTTATATACAAAATAGTATTGTGGTAGAATTGCCGTGACCAAATGAAACATTGTATTTTGTTAAAATGCATCAGACATACATTCCCATAGAGGCATGTCGATCTGTTGGACATTTCTTGGAGAGAGAGTAGATGAAGAGGACGACCAAACCTTTATTAAAATATGTTTACAAATCTTGACTATTATTATTGTTATTTCTCTATTGGCGTATAAATTATAAAATTATGATTACCTAAACCTGACATGTCTATTATGTAACACATATGAAGAGCAGTTTATAGTTAGTTTTGTTACAATCTCACTGAAACATAGGACGCAGTGGCAACGTGTTAATTATATGGAGTCAGTAATACGGCTTTGAATAGGTGAATGGTAACAATACAATACAGAACATATGTTACATGGTAACAATACTGTTCAATACTGCTATGGGTGTCTGTACATCCGGTAGGCTGGTAGGACAGACTAGACTGTAGTCAGGCTGATAGGCTCTAATGTGAAGTTCTTGTCAACCTGATAGAAAATCTTAGACTCTTGTCAACTTGAGCGGACACGCTGGGCTCTTGTTAACCCCATAGGACAGTCTAGACTCTGGTCAACCTCATGGAACATGCTAGAGTCTTATCAGTATACACTAAATTAGGATATGATAGAACATTCTAGACTCTGGTCAACCTGGTAGAATGTGTGATAGTCTTGTAAACCTGATAGGACATTCTAGACTCCTGTCAACCGTAGGACATTCCAGACTTCTGGTAGAGTAACAGGCAAGACTCTTGCTAATCTAGTGAGATTATTGCCCTATTATTGCAGGCCAGACTCGTATCTACAGGTACTACGTAATTATGTTACAGCTGAACGTGGAACGGTCCATCCATTTCCTACTTGGCATTTTCTGATTTACGTAACCGAAATGGTGACTGCGTTTACGTTTACCGTGGCTAAACATGTGTTCATAACTATGCAAACTGCCGGGGAGTGTTTATAACTGGTAACTGGCATTCATGTTAATGGCAGGATGGGGGATGTTCATATTCGTCAGCACGTGGTCCTGTGTCGGTTTTTAAGCCGGGATGTGCAGCGATGCGTCTGTTTAGATGTTTATACGAGCATTATTAGCAGCAAATCACCGACACACACGCCACGGCAACATCGTGAAAACGCATCGACGGCTGCGACAGGGTGGTCTCATATCCGTCACGCTCTTTGACTAAGCTTTAGCGTTTTAGCGTCAATGGTTGATAACGCATCAGCAAACCATAATGGCATCGTCCGTTGGGAGTTTCGTCTCTTCTGCGGTACTGCGCAAGGATCTCTGAGACTTCGGGAAAGGAAACTCGCTTTGGGCGTCTAGAATCTCACTGCACCTGATCAGTTTAGCACATGTAGGTGTCTATTTGCGAGTTATGGAATCTGCCGTGGTAAGCTCGTTTAATTTTGTAACACGTTTGACGGAAGATCGGCGGGTTTTCGTTGTTCCACATCCATAAATCAGAACATTCCGGCGACTGAGACCACCTAATTTGAAGCAGTAGCAACACGGATTTGTTTGTTGTGGCGTAAACATATATTATCATTAAGCAATATATTGAATGAACACATTCTTTTTAATAGCCTCGGTGTACAACTTCAAATAAACTTTAGACACTATCTACCGAAGCAGACTAGAATTAACACGATGTTTTTACAAGACTGTTGGACATGAAACAAATGTCCTAAATCTATGTTTTTCGTTCAATAACGTAAATCTACGCATCTACCATACTAATATTGATATTCCACAGATATCTCATCAATATATCTTTCTTTTGCAATAACGTAAATAAATAGTTTCTCCCAAAATTCATGACTTCAAAAACTCCCCATATATAGTAACCCTTCAACATTTCCACCAACGTAATCTGGAATTGGAATTATCGAATTACGAGACTATTTAGAGATACGAAGCTTTAATTACTGAGAGAGAAAAAGATGTACGGAAACGGGCGTGACTTTTAATATATGATCTCTGGGTGCACCTGTGCTATTGTCTGGCATTCTGACGGCCACAGGTGCGCGTTCAAAGTGGATGTGCCAGACTAACCAAAAATACCTTAAAGATACCCGGTAATCGTGAATAAGAAGCTATGTTTTAACGAACTGAATTATGCTCGTGTATTATATATGAGGTTTAGGAATGTCCAAGTAACTCCTCATTCTTTGACAGTAACGGATCAAAAGTATTTATGGAATTGAGAGTGTCTACTAGTTTTCTTGACTTCAATATATCCTCTGTACTTCATAATATTTCCTACAATATTTATAACCACAAGTTATCGGTTAAACAAAATATTGATGAAAATGATTATTTTTTTAATGGTTTTATCCCACACAATGCCTCTTTGTTTCATTACGTTGTAGGCTATCACGGATAAACCATATACCTCCCACGAGAAGCAGGGCTTGTCGTGGTCACGATGTCTGGTCACGTGATGGCGACTGCTTTTACGTTATTCACAAAGCTTACATTTGTGTGGGATTCTTTACTTCGTAGCCTGCATAGCTGAGTTAATTTAAACGCCGTACTCTGACGGTGTCAGACGTTTTATGATGCGGAGGTGGTGAAAATGTTGTCAGTTTGAGACGTATAGGTCAATGAAGACGGTGTCTGTCTGTAAACTGTCTATTTAGAACATAACGGAGAGTTGAGACAATAAAATATAGTCACAGGTGTATTTTACATATTAAAATGGCGGATAAAACTTACAAGGGGGAACACGTGCAATAAAAATCGTGAGGTTAAATTTAATGTCGTCTCTTTTTCAGGTACGAAATAATAAAACACTGCTATAATTCCTATAATGGAAACATAAACATAGCTACCTAGAGAATTGAATTCCTAATTTTGTAAATGAACTACTGGAAAAGCGAAACGAGTGGGAAAGTTGTTTGTGATTATATTTAGACTTTATTTTGCTATGTGATAGGCGGATCACTTCATTTGGTAAATATAATAATTAATTAAGTTAGTACTATTGACTGACATATACTGTGCACGTAAAGTGAAACTTGTCGTCAATATATTTAGGCGGAACAGTGTCTGGAAATCAACTAAATCTGATGTATATAGTTTTTAATACGTATTCTTATTATACAATAATACTGGAAAACATTCTTCAAACAAGTAGACCTATTTTTAATCTGGACACCATTGATTAAACATTAAGACTGTCAGCGACTTCTACTCAAATATCTTTTAATTTGTTGTGAGGAATCCAACGTTTATTTATATTAATATTAATATATATATTATTAGTTTTTTTTAATAATATGTTTTTAATTACTATTTTCTAAAATGTGTATGTAACATGATTATTTTACTTGTTAAGCTCAGTGTATTTTTTAACAAGAAGAATAACATGGATCCAATATTCGTTACACTGTCTGAATATATAGATAACCCGTGTTACCTAAAATCTAAAAACCAGACTTTTCTTCACGGCAACGTGAAGTTTGGGATATGTGGACAAATTAATATTAACTTAATCTGATACAAATTTGAAACTGCACCACATGTGGCTGCGGCGATGTGCATACACCAAGTCTTCCGTACTACGATCGGGAACAGTTCAACACGGTATAACGGTATACATTTTCAATATATAATCTTGCTATCTTGAGTGTTACATTGGCCCAAGTTATTACTTAATAAATATAGTAATGCATGCTGTCAATACTGATAACATTCACACTCTACCTCCAACCCCCCACCCTCGCCACACACCCCAAGACATGGAATACTCTTCACTCTTTGAGATGTATTTGCAAGATAGCATGATGTTGCGTCAATCTTCCACTTATATGTTGATATGGTTGGGTTTTTATAAATATAAAACCGGGCACATAAATATTCTGCATAGTTCATCCAAGTATATTAGCAGTTTTAACGCATATAATCACAGAGGGTCGACCACACGATTACATTTCCTGAAGCTAGTTGCAGTTGATTTGTCTATTCTTGCGTTGGTCTCAGTTGTATGTTCCTAACGTCAGAATAGTTATCAAAACTTCTATATTATTGCACACACATATATAAATAACGCTACGTCGCTCTAATTCATAATACTAAGCTCATTTCTCCGATAGAATAGAAATATATATTGTTCAATTAAAGAATGGACACGGTACGCTTGAACAATTTATTAGAATTTAGCCCACTGGTATACCAATCGAATATACAAAAATAATAAATAACCAATATCCCCCAACTACACCATGCATTGCATTGACAGTGACGTTACTTCGCATGTAGATCTAGTTTAGCTTAGTTGTTTCTCTCTTCTTATTTTTTTTTAAAATTTGAGTTTAACAGCAAGTTAGAATCGTTTTCAAGATTATTTCACTTATATCACGACATGTCATTTTAGGACAGGAAGAAACCTGCACTATCCGTAGTACTGAATGACGGACTAAGGATGATAACTACATTGGCACGCATTCTATCATTACATGGTCGCGTCAGAAAGGTAATAACGTTTGCGGGCTTCTGCGGGATTTGACACCTCCGCCACCACCTTGTTCTACTGCGTGTAGTGTAACCGATTTGCTAACTTGCGCGTTGTGGGTTATGACATGAAGACTAGTGTTACACACACAAAAAACATTAGCCAACTACAAGGTAAACAAGCCTGACAATGTCTTTTGATGTATCTGTCACGACGGCACTACTAACTAGTAGAATCATTTTTCATTTGTCAGTTTCTCCTTCCTTCTCAATACCATACGTACCAATGAGCAGCTCTTTGGTATAAATAATCCTGTACATATCCGTACCAGACATACTACCGCCAATGTTCGAACGTAATCACTCGGTAATGCCAATTGCTTGTAATGCCGTGTGCATGTGTGTATGTGTGTGTGTGTGTGTGTGTGTGTGTGTGTGTGTGTGTGTCTGTCTGTGTGTGTGTGTGTGTGTGTGTGTGTGTGT
>JAUTBX010194709.1:0-14863 GCA_032361465.1 Lepetodrilus tevnianus
CCCCCCACACACACACACACACACACATACACATAAACCCCACCCCACCCCACACACCCCAAAAAGGGGGAATGGGAAAACACCGAAATGGTGTAAATTTAACTTATGTCTAGATGTTTATGAAGTGCCCAAATAATGGTTTGAACCCTTTGCAATCACCACGGGGATATCTACGAAACATGTGCAGGAAAAGAAATAGATGCTTTTGTAATTGAGCAGACTTTAAAACAAACGCGATGCATTGGGTGAAAATGTGAACGATGTTGCACGTGGCGTATTGCACTAGGATCTTAAAATGATTCGCTCCTCTGGTTTCGCTTTAATTGCAGATGGTGTGTGTTTTTTAGGAATGTCTATTTCATTACTGCTGTTTTTGAAACGATTAGCGTTAGATCAGTCATGAGAAATATCTGCGGTATATTATGCATGCGGGTTTTTACTAGGTCACATATATAACCTGAATACGGTAGCTAATGCGAGTACCAATACGTGTAGTTATAGTTAACGATGTATGGCTAGTAGAGTATACGATGAGATTAACCTTGGTTATATTGATGCCAATTTCATGAAGTATCTCGGAATAATGTTACACCCAAGTATTCAAGAGTCGTGCCTGTGTTCTCGTTAAATT
Source organism: Lepetodrilus tevnianus (assembly GCA_032361465.1). Taxonomy (NCBI): domain Eukaryota; kingdom Metazoa; phylum Mollusca; class Gastropoda; order Lepetellida; family Lepetodrilidae; genus Lepetodrilus; species Lepetodrilus tevnianus. Next base: position 632 of record JAUTBX010194709.1, read on the forward strand.
ATTGGCCACATTGGACTGGGATCACCAAATACATGTGTATAATATATACAACGATATCTATAGTTATAATTTTATTCTTTTTTAAATTGGGGTTTAGAGTCGCTTTCTAAATTTACCACTTGTCAGTTTTAGGGCAGGAGTAAACCCGAATCATCCGTAGCGCACAATGTTGCAGTAAACCTGCGAGCACCGGCTGATGTTATTTTTACACTACTATCATGTTAACTTTCTCAGAAGCCGGACACAATGTTGTCAACATACACTAGTCCGAAGAAAGATTTATGAAACAAAAGTGCAATTTTCTTTCAGTTATGAAGTATGGCATCCACAAACTGCTTTACCATTTTTTTCTCTCTCCCCAAATCTAGATGAAAGTTGTGCCATCTATGCCATCTGCAAAGAGGGAGTAATTTGTGAGTTACGGCCGCTCCGAGACGCGTTACTGGGCTTTGAACATTCCTGGCGTAATCCATTAAATCGTTTCAATGAACACCCTTACTGTTCCACCAGATTGCGGCAGAAAGGATACGACTTCTCATTGCAGAAGAAAGTCAGCTAGGATCGGACCTCGACTTGCCAACTTTTGCGGAAATTTATTACCTGATGTAAAACGGAAGTAGTAATTCAAGAATTGTTTGAATGGCTCGCACGTGCATATTATATTATAACATAGACCGTGGGATGTGGCAGTGTTGTCTTCTTTGCCCGGTGTGTTTTAACTGTTCAGGCGCAGATATACGTGTATTTCATAGTGAATGAAGTTTGATGTAGGGTGGAAGGTAGACGATGAGTGGCTACGTTCCTACAGTAGGTCTACGTGTACGTCCTAGAGATCGAGTAACAGCGAGTTCATTGGTTCGTGCTCGTAAAGTATGGCAGGCATTGGTATTAAAGACTAACATAATCTCTGGAACTACTCGTATGTAGGAGATTATATTTCTAGAATCTGATGACAGTAACAGAAGTAAGAAAAGCTATGTCTGTTCTTTATATGATCCGAGAGAGAAATGATATCATATGTATTCAGTGCTTAAATATGCTACTTATTCATTGATGTACATACTTGAGATATAAATACTATACAGAAAGTCGACGTCTTCTAGACATAGGTCTATATGTTTTATTATTTTCTCTTAAATAGCTTATCATACACTTTGAATTATTTACCAACTCTCGGCGTAATCAGGTGGCAGTGTACAGCGATTATTTTCGGCGTAATATTACAAGTAATGCGTTCCCGGCAATTGAGTCCATTTCAGTGTTTCAAGGTCTGTTATGTTATAGCTGTTGCACCTCAAAAGCAAGCACCTTTCATCAGAATTTGTCATCTTTCGGTCTAAGATTACTCCACATAAGTTTCAAATGATTACAAAAACATATCGCATTTCCTGGCCGCAGCGGCGTAGTGTTAGAGATATATAATTAAACCCACTTGTAGTGGCTACTCTGTGGAAAACAGAAAGGCGGTTTGTATCATCTCACGTCTCGGAGTATCGTTTCATCTAGTTATCAGAAACATATTTGTCCCATTAACGCAAACATTAAGATAGTTTAATACGGTAATCATAGATATGAAAATCAAATACATGGAGGTTTTCTAATAAACCGTAATTGTCAAGTGATGAAAAGTAGGGTCCCGTTAATGAATTAAACGTATTGCCTTGGTCGCAATTCTTTCCAGGTTTGACCGACGGAGAATCGACTCTGGACAAACGACAACTCCGCCAGCTGACCTAGAGCAAAAGCACTTTGTAGTTTTAGACGATGGAATAATTAATACCAAAGCACATTGGTAACTTCTTTGTACACATAATCAAATCTTGATGGACTTGTTACAACCCGCCCGGAATGCATACAACGATTATACCGACTGTTCCAAGAGCAGACGTTTTGTGTTTTGTGTGTGCTTACAATCGACACGCGAGGTCGTAAATGATCAGACTGTATAATCCCACACCACTGTTCGACTAATCCCCAAACACATTGGACATTATTAAGGTCATTGCACAGATGCAGGTTCTGTTTAACATACTCCAAGCACATCTGATCCCCGCACACTTGTCTGTTAGTCGCGAACGTCGACAAGTCGTACAACGTATATCATACACATCAATCTCACTCTTGTTAAATGTACGACGTTGTACCTATTTAGCTTTTCTTTAGCTATAGAAACGGACCTATAATCCCACGGCGTAGGAGCATAGAGCACCTGCCGTAATTTCACAGAAACAAAGACGGATTTTCCCCATTGTGTATAACACCGCTGTTTCCAGAAACCCTCTCAATGTTTGTATTTACATATTTAAGCAGTTTCTTCGTTTATTGCTTTTGAATCTGAGCTAATCTGACAGCTAACAGAAACCAGTCGTAGAAGATTGTATCGACAACACAACAAAGTAGACGAAGGAGATGTGCTTGCTGATTGTCCATTTCCTTATTGATTGACAAGCGAAGAATGATGCTAAAGCGTCTGTGTACAACACTATTGGTGATTCTATGTGCATCTGGTATGCGTGAGACTCCGAACAGTAGTAACCTTGATCGGAGTTCTAGGACAACATTTGTATATGATGCAATAAATATTGAGCTATACTTACTGGGGTATGTCTGACGTAGTAACACTGACAATAGACGCCAACAATAGATATATTAGCACGACTCCCACTACTACAGTCACCACTCACAACTACTAATACTGCTGTTGCTTCTCCTGCTACTGCTACTGCTACTACTGCTACTCCCCCTTCTCCTACTACTATTACTACCATTGCTGCTGCTACTACTACTACTACTACCATTTCTGCTGCTGCTACCACTACTACTACTACTACTACTACTACTAAATGTACTATGCCTACAACTATTGTTTCTACTATTATTGTGAGTACTACTATTATTACTACTACTACTACTACTACTACTACTACTACTATTGCTTCTACTACTACTATTATTACTATTCCTACTACTATTGCTTATACTATTACTATGAGCACCACTCTACTACTACTAATATTAGTATTACTACTACTACTACTACTACTACTACAGAATACTACATGACTTGTATATACTTTGAATAATAACTGACACTCCAAAGCATGATCTACTTATTAAAGAACCGATTACATTATTAAAATATAATAATATAGTATTACATTGGAAGTATACTTACTGATTTACTTTAACGTATATTTAATTTAACGATTTGTTCTATTTAGTTTAATAAATTACGAGACTTCAGTGCATACAATAATACAAATGCTAAGATTTGTTCATATTTTAAAACCATGTTTTCTAAATTATGAGTACTAGAGTGCATACACGCCCTGCAGCTTATATTTCGCAACTTTATTAATTCTGATTGAAATTCCAATTGGATCTACACATGTAGGCCCTACTCTAAAAGTATACATCACGTTCCATACGATTAAGAAGGACCAATAAGGACCCCTAAACGATCCACTACAACTCTCTCCGTATTTATCTCTGCCACGCTTACTCCGTGTTTGTCATCCTTCTTTAAACAGACCCATGTCACTACTGAAACCTATGGAAATCAATGTGTATGACAACAACGATGAGGAATGCGTTGGGATTAATAGAGTATGCACACGGCTTCCAGTGACTGGAGCTAAAGGTCGCTGCCATTGCACTAAACATTGGACCCTTAAGGAGCCGCCTTGCAATTTAGACCTGCAAACATTAGCTATAGATCATCTTCAGTCCGCTGTTGACTACAATGCAATATACGAAAGCACTGAAGTGTGCAGCAGGCGGAGCTATCACAGTCATACTGGCATTGAATAGTCGGGTTGAATCATTTATAGTCTACCAGGATGATAAACAAATTCTTTACATATTTTTTTCCCATAGATTGCGACGAATAGACACAATACGCAAGTAGGAAGGAGTATTATATTGCATAAACACAAAAGGAATAAGGTAGGCGTGCTTTTCTTTTCAAAAAACTTAGCGAACGGAAATATAGATATATCCCGATGTCGAGTTGAGTAATTTTATGGAAATAAATGTAATTGATCGGATTTATAATAAATAATAACAACACTATGAATACACATAACATAAATTAATTCATTGTTATATACATAAATATATGGAGCATTGGAGCGGACATAATATAACTCTTTGAATTGTATTTAATGTGTATTCTTGTTTAAATTAAACCTAAATACTACTTTACGACTGCTCAGTAAATGTTTAATTCTGCTAAATCCAATTCTTAGAACATTATTTGTTGCTTAAATAACTCATAAATCAATCTGACATTATTTACTACGCACACGTTGCATATAATACGACCAATTCTAGAATCAATATGAGTTATATTTATCGAATCACATTGTGTGACGAATGAACATTTGTCAAAGAATAGCGAATCAGATATATGAGAGATTTAACAGAATATAGTAGTGAATATCATATACATGTATATACATGTATATACACACACACACACACACACACACACAAATATATATATATATATATATATTAATTCACACACATATTGTAATTGTCAGATACATTTTTCACGAGGTATTCGAACCATTTAGGAACATATTACAATTAACACTTTCCCCATATTTACACAAAACAAATAAGTGTAGGCGTGGTGTATTAATGGTAAAATATTCCATATCAGCACATGATTGCTTCGGTATAATTAACACCTACTAATGAAGTAATAATTGAATATATAACAAACACAAAATAAATATTAACCCAATTTAGACGATAGATGAGTTATACTACATGTATATATAACAAGAGAACAAGAAAGAAGCTATAAAAGAATGAGTCAGAATGAAACGGAAAAGGGTATGGAAACGTACAAGGAATATACGTTTAACGTTATCACAATATGTACGTGTTTTCGCTCTTATCAAATAAAGGCTACACGTTTGAACTTTTAGAGAGGCCCCACTCTGAGCCATACACTTGGTGACCCTTCTTCGTCAGCGAGACGATGCCATTGGTTCCAAATCACCAGATGTTTTCACACGTGTTAATATGCATAAACAAAATACACAGCTCCATGCTAAATTCTCTTCACCATCAGTATAATTATTTAGTCATATTTCTTTAAGATTCCAGAAAAGTGTATTTTTCGTTTTGTTCGACTGGGAAAACGGCTCGAACTGTACTGCCTAACTGCAATGAACGGATTCAGATCGCTGGAACCGAGGTGCATGTATATTAAGGGAAAATATGTTTCTATATATACCAAGATGTTCTGCTGATAGAAAATAGATATGTTTTTGTATATGTTCATATTGCAATAATAGTAAGCGTAATGTCAGCGATTACGACTTAGGTGCATGCACCCTTCAATGTTATTTCCATAAGTCCTTACTTAGTCTGTACGATGTGGTATCCATGGTCGGGGCTCAATGTAATGGCATTTAAATACATCATACGGATGATTAACAACGATTCAAAGGCAGTTTGAACATGATTCTCTGTTGACTCGTGTCCTGTTCAAGAGAATTTAATTTTAATTTAAGAATTATAATATTAATTTCGGGAAGAATTTAACCATAGGATATCCTGTTATGGTTCGGTGTGTACAATATACATGGGAAACTATTACATACAATGCAACTTGAAACTAATTATATATTATACCCTCAATGTTAACGTTTTAATTGGCTCATTATCCGACACATTGAAATTAATTACAATGTAAGAATGAATCTTAAAATAAATTATGAATAAATGTAGAGCAGTATTAAACACCATGCTTTATGTATGGATTGCATTGTACAGCAACTATAAATGAATGCGTATATTTATAGTAATTAAATGTAGCTCCACATTACAATACAGCACATGAATGCTCTTACAATCATAACATAATGAACGCCAACTATTCCTATGACAAAAGTACTCCCGACGTACTGTGAACAAGTATACATAATTCCTAATCCCCACCGAAGGATTCCTTCCTAATCAGCACAATAATTACATTCGTTGGCTTTTTGCAGTTCATAAGAACTACTCAGCTTAAGAATATAGGTAATTTAATAGCAATCGCATTATAGTGGAAACGCGCTGGGAAATCCTATATGATTCATAATTATTTAATACAGAAGCTTTGCCTTATCCACCGTCCTTTATTCTCATGCCGTACATAAACGCAAATTGTGATATATTGGTAATTCTTTTCAGCAGCTCTATCACATATAATCATTCTATCCAATATTTAATATTTGAGAAATCTATTATTCGCCTGATTACCTCTAATCTGTTTGTGTCTCATTACAAAGGTAGCGTGTACAAACATATATATCCCTGCATTCAAATAACTGATTACTTCGTTATTGCATTTCTCAACAAGACTAGCCTAACTCTATTCCTGGGTTTATTCGTACTTTTATCTTTAATGATTCCTTTTCTTTGATATGTCTTAACAATGCTGGCCATATCACGTGTTGTTCGAGTTAGTACCCTGCCTTTGTTCTCATATTTGTCCATATTATTTTCCCTCTGCTTGGCCTCAAAGAAAATGAGTCAATAGAAGTCGAATTAATCAACCGATTGCAATGGAAGGAAAATTTCCTTTTACCTGCCCAAATTCACCTGACTACTTTTGTTTATTGCTAAAATGTTACATGTCCTATGGGATCAGGTGCTCTTTACAATAATGGATATTTAGTCTTGTCTTGCAGTCCTAATGACTAGGCCACTCTCTATTTCTACATATTCTCAGTTAATATCATTGTAGAAGAAAGAAAACCATTCTCTTTGGATGTCTATTTCAGAAATAATTCCTCTGTGTATGAATACTGGTTACCGTTGCCTCTTTGCCGCTTGTGTTATTCCGCGACGTCAACGCTTTGAATTGAACGAGATTCGATAACCAAAACATTTGCAGAACAGGCGGTCAAGAGGAAAAGTAAATTAAATCCCCATTACTGGGGACTCTGTAAATCAGAGACAACGACAAACTCGGGGGAAACAAAAATTGAAATGAACGAATGACACAAAGATCAAAGCTTTTAGTGTATTATGAGAATAAATAAGGCTTTGATACATCTCCTTGCATACGACCAATCTGATGACAATGTTCATTTAGTGAGATTGAATCGACTCGTATATGAAGAAAATTGAAATCCGAACTCGTGTCGATTTAACATGGCTTTGAGATCGCCGAGTTACGACTCGATTAAAAACCTTATGCTAATCGTAAATTCAATGAACCAGTAATTCTAAATTAATTAGACGGCATCGAAGTAATCTCCGACTGATTAGGAAATCTGATTAAGACATTTTGTTTAACTTTGTTGAGTTGACGGACATGTTGGTGTAATTGGCCCTATGTCAGTCCGTGCAATGGACATGGAGGTGGGGGGGGGGGGGTCATTGGGGCGCGGGAGGGGGGGTCAAGGGGCTGGGGGCGGTAATGTCCAATTCAGGATGTAAACTGGGCGTAGCTGGCATTAAGTCTACATACATTACATACAGAACGCTTATATTGCACCACAGCTGATTACGTTTCCACATGCCTGCTATTTCTAAGTATATTATTACTTACATACGAGTAGAATGGTTTACTAAGATTTTTGCTTTCTGTTCACGAACCCTGTTAACAATACGTTCAAATTGTGTGCATGTTGCAGAGTCATAAATTCACACCTATTCAAAGTATTCCCTCTTTGTACACATATACATTCCGTTTTAACGCTTTCCACATTTGCATCTTAAAAGCCACAAGTGTTGGTGCCATTACTGTTTGTAATTCACCAGGTACGGGTTCCATTGACGAGAACAGAGTTAATTAAATATTACTTTTATGTCAATTGATATAATTGTTTTGCAGATACTAGACACTATTGACGATACATCTCAATATACTAGTACTTGCAATTATAGGTTAAATAAACTACTAGCATACAATTACACACGAATGCGATGATAATCATTAAAATACATATATATTAATCAATGCTAAGTTTTTGTCCGAATTATTTATTAAATGCGTCATTGGAATTCGTTAACATTATTATAAAACATCATTATTAATGAAAACATTTCGTTTATTTCAAAGGTTTCTTCAGAGAGACTGCTACCACATCGATATAGAATACTTTAATATACAAACATGTTCTTTGAATATAAAATAATGTGAATATAAAACCTTACTTTGTGTTGATTACAACAGCTGTCATCGACTATTGACATGCCCCATGAGCGAATTTTACTAAATTAAAAAAGGACTTGTCATTTATCAATCACATTTGCATATAGTAATGTTCACTTGAGAAATCTGATATGTTTTAGTTAACTCGTATTACAACAAAATAAATTTGGAATACTTGAATGTCAGATTAAAAAAATAAAATCAATTATGGACCGCGCAACATTTTGGACAGATAAAAATATTCATATAATAGGTGCGAAAGATAAGAAACCCTGTGTCAATAAACGAAAAAACGCCGGCGGTTACTGCCACGTGTAATGAGCAAGTCTATTGCGAGTGGTATCACGTGGTAACGCCATTGATGAATACATTTGCATAATTAAGGATGTCACATAAACTGGAAACGTACATGCACGTCAAAATATCCTCGTAAAAGTAGGGATTCAATGACAACTGATGGCATTATGAATACATATCGATGGAGTCGGTTTAAAATTAACTTATTCTCATTTTTACTTATAATATAAACTTTACGACGTACACCTATATATGTTCCTGGGATGCTAATGCAGATTTTATATGAATAACTTTAGGTCTTACATCTATATCCGCGCGAGAATGAATTTCGTCGCCATCAACAGAAATAGCATGCACTGGAACAGTAACGAAAAAAAATGTCGACTAGTTGATATATCCAATATGTTTTCATAAGGTTATTTTTTTTTATCAAACAACCTGCAAAAACCAAGCATTCGGCTTTATTCTCGCCGAGTCGGTTTGGGGAATAATTGAGTGCACTGGCTGTACACCTCTATTATACAGAGAAAAGAGTTCCATTATTCGGCGGAAGGAAAAGGTGGTGCTCAATAATATCGCGGACTACTTAGTACTATTCGTTTAAGACCTGTCATCTCGGCTATCAAACAAACGGCCATATGTATTCCATTGCCATTTGAAAGTACAACGACACTGTTAAAGAGTCGACATAAATCTTTAGAAATACCGACGCTGGAAAGAAATATTGCACACATAAAACCTAATTTCAATACGAATGGAATATAATATTTTGCCGTCTTTTAAAGAAAACAAATTTTCCGATTAGATATGCAAGGGTATCCCGCATAGTCTATTGTGGGTATTGTGAAGAATACCTTCCTAATGTGAACGCTTTTCTCCAATAGCACGTTTTGCGTACTCGCTCTTATAATGTAGGCGATTACAATGAAATACATCCGCCGATCAGATAATCACTTCATAGACCATTAAATGTTCAAATGGTTAAATATTACAACACGTGTCATTAACTGCCCTGTGTGTTTCGCAGCTCTCGGATGAAAACAAATGTGTCCTTTTCGCCGAATCTTTGGGATCCCGAGAACTATTTTCCAGATTCACTGACCCGGTAGCCATTAATCTTCCCAGGGGACAAAAGCAGCCCCTGGGGCTCGTGCAGGGGGTTGAAGAAGCGGAGAACACCCCTCCACCCCAGCTACTCCGACCCATAACCACCAGACCCCCATCCGAGTCATGCCTCTCAATTTTCATACACTTACATCTCCCCAAAGAAAGATGAACATGTCACGTGACGATGACAAAGTAAAGTCATGGCGATCATCGATCCGTGACGAAGGTGTAAACTTTATGTAGTCCGAGCCAGACGTACAGAAAAGATGAAATCATACTAAAACGCTTTCATGAATAAAGCACATCGGAAGTTTTCGCATCCCTTGTTCGTGTGAAAGGAGAACTATGCGGACAGAAATGTGGAACATGGACAACCGTGGCCCATCGGATCATGTTTACGATTTTACTCATGATCATGAACATCTTAGACGGAGTTTAGTGAATAAGATAAATATGTTTAATACAAGGTCGACTTAATCAAATTACGACCATGAGGTCATGAAGAGACACAAATCTACGGCAATAGTCTATTCGTTATGAATCATCAATATGATAAATGAACAGGGTATTTCACGTACTACCGTTGCCTAGGTGTATGTATATACGATGTCAGTATAGCTGTGTACAACCGTTTAAATGTGTCTTTTATATTGCAATTGTATTGTTGAACACATGTGAGACGTAAATAAAATGTTTATCTGTCTGTCTATAGAATATTCATATTTCCTGAAGCGAATCCACAAGGCCAAGAGCTCCCAAATGCAACGTGGTTGACGAAAGATTGTCTTAGGTGTTAACACATTTCACGCATAGATAAATACAGTCAAACCCCGGTATACCGGACACTTCCGTTTTTGTTAAAATCTGACTGGTAAGCGAAACAACCGGATCATCGGATCAATCATTCATCGATTTAAAGTTTATAGTAGGAAATCCGTATTGGTTAAAAGTTGACCGGTAAGCAGAGAAACCGTGTTACCGGAGACCGTTATAACGGGGTCTGACTGTATATCTTTTGGGATTAGAAGTTGAGAATTGTGTATGTTCTTACCTTCATCACGTTCATCATGGTCATCATGTTCGTCATCTGACATCTTTTCGTCATCCATGTCATCATCGTCATCATCGCTCTTTGTATGTCCTGGTGGTTTGTATACGGACACATTATGTCCGTTTATATGTAGATTGAGGGGTTTGTCTGATAACAAAAATAAGACAGTGTATTGAGATTGAGGTAGACTACTGCTAAGTATTAAGCATCACATAGAAATGACAATTGGTTAACATACAGTTGTTCCGCTTTAGCATGGAATTCTGTACATTACCCATCAGGAATGGAGAGTATCCCATGGGAAATATCGCCTTTAAGTACTAGAGTAATATCGTAGTGTTTGAGAATCGTGTATTGTAGTATTGTTTTCGACTGTTACTTTTCCACGTAGTTGATTTAGCAATGTGTATAACAGCCTCAGTATTTGAGAAGATTGGCTTGATCGTTTCCCTTTTTTTTCTGGTAGCAGTTACAAGCAACTCTTACAGCATGTGGCGGATTAGGGGTTTTGTTTGGTAAGGGCTACACTATCGGATGGATTAAAGGGTTTGTCGTATATAAGCTACAATACATCCTGCTCCATGGACTATCTGATTATGACTACACGTACACTACACGTACACGTACACTGGAGAGAGGTTTGTTTTATAACAACTGCTAGACATTGAGTTGCTCGTATTGTGATAACGATTACAATATGGGTTGGTTTGAGAATCTTCTCTGATTTGTTATATATTTAAAATTGAGGTTTAGACTCGCTTTCAAGAGGCTTTCATTTATATTGTCAGTTTATGGAAGGAGGACATCCACAACATCTGTAGCGCTGAATGTTGCAGTAAACCTGCGAGCACTGGATCGTACTGACAAACGAAGAAGGGTATCTGCATTGCCACTCTACAGACAACACATCCTATGGGCACGTTAGAAAGGTAACTTTCGCGAACATTGATGTCGAGCTTCCGGGACAGTATTTGAACATGGTCTCTTTGGCTCCGAAGTCCAACCGTTCTACTAAATATTGCGCTACCGTGAGCCCCAGGTGTGTCTGATATACACATGTACATGCACCTTAGTATGGGTGTATGGGTGTATAGGTGTATTGAAGGTTTGTCCAGCAACAGACACGCTATAGGGTGAAGCGATGGCACATAGCTTCGTGAGGGTTGATGGATTAAATAAAACCACTTGGAACTTACTTGTATCGTTGTCCATCATTCTTGGACGATTTATGTCAGGTTCATACGGAGACTTTCCTATTCCGTCTTCTCGGCCTCTGAAAAGAGAAGTTTAACAGCTAGAGACATATTTATTAAACAGAGTAAAAGGAGGGTCAGAAAAAGAAAAAGAAAAAGAAATGTCGGAATGGCATGTTGCATCAAACGAGACTTGTTTTCCTTTTAGAAATACGAGATAACCCGCGAAGGGGAGTTCGCCTTCTTCCTATGAATGTATTGCATTGCTAATTCCTGGGTTATTCATCTACCCCCTCCAGTGGTGTTTAATACATTGTAAGTTACAATGCCATATAACTAATCGGTAACATTGACACTCTATTCTATATAACGTTTTGAATAAGACCATCAAATGGGCATAGGAACTTTATTCTTCAGATTTTAGTACTGTTTTCTTATGTTATACACCCAGTCTTCTTTTGTTATTTTTCAAATACATAGTAAATCCACCCAGATGGTAAGAAACTCATATCATAATGTTTAGATTAGGATCTAAAATATACAGAACATTGAATAAGAAATATTTAATTCTCGGGTCTGTTGGAAGAGAACGGGATCCTCGAAAATCTGTGTCGTGGTCTCAAATAAATAACACTTAATTCGATACGTTTCAAGGGAAGCAGTAGCGAAAGTAAACGCCAATATAACACGTGACTCTTCTTGCCTGGTTCCGGTCAGTTACCAGTTTCCGGTAAGCCAACAGGAAATCGACATGAAATGTACTAGGTGAAGTTCCTTTGGGTTCCCAGACAGGTTTTGTTTGCTGTTCCATAATAGTTTTCTTATCAACAGTTTCCAGGTGATAAGTAGAAATCGATTAATGATATGTATTCCGACTACAAGATATTTGCATTTGAAAATAACAAAGCTTAAATGCTAGTAACAATGCTTGGCTGTTTTACATAGAGCAAGAACGTTTTGAAGTGCATTATTTCTGACATACAAGAAACACTACAATGAATAATTTTTAAACAAAAGCTACTTTCCTCATAGAAAAGATTATCAGATGGAATCGAACTAGACACGATTCATAGAGCAAAATCAGACCTCTAAGTTATTTGAACTTCCTTGACAGAGAAGTAGATACACAGTTACCCCTCTTTGATAATTCTTTGATAGCTGAACATTACATCTCTGATCGGAAGTAATTCCATTTAATTAATATCTCATGGCTCCTCAATTAAGAATATAGGTTGTTGAGTATGTGAGACGAGTCTATCAAGCATGTCAATATTGTATCTATTAATTCTGACATTCAAGACAATGGTGCAATTGAGCTGAAACAAACAATGCCCAGATGATGCTGTACTCATGAATACACGTTCAGTCAGAATGTTTCCTATTGGAATACCAGACGCCACCTAGCGGTGAATGAGAGCAGCGCCATCTGGTGGCAAACTAAACAAGGATCTGAAAAATACGGCGAATAAAGACTTGAACTTGAATTACAAGAAACACGACTAAATTTTAGTTGATATTGTTATAATTCATGAACTAATGTTTTTCGCAGCCTAAAACTATCTCTGATATGTTCAGTATTGATGTTCACAAACATACAGGCTAATTGAAACTGTTCAAAGAGGCGTCACTTCACAGGACTAGGTGTGGTAACGTATTGTTGTATAACAATCGCTATGACATTCTATTTTTCAGATGTATGGCGTGAAATATTATTTAGGTAGTGGCAAAGAGCTACACGGCACCGAGGGACAGAGTTGAGTTGGTTCTACAACTCCCAACAGAAGGCAAGAAATCCTCTTCTCAAGGACTTTAAGTAATTATCCTCAATGGAGAGACACAAACAGCTCTTAATTGCTTTTAAATGTTCACCTGAGCCAGGGATACTCTTCAGCGTTGATGCTGGTACTCCAGTCCCTGGGACTATGCCCAATGGCAATGAAAGAGTACATCTCCCAATAAACTTAACAGTAGAACACATGCCTATTGTACACAGGTAATGCCAATCGATATAATTCCCTCTTTAGAATGGGAAAGTCACTTACTATCAACGATAAAGAAACTCTGACTTCGTGTTAACCCTGGTAACAATATATATAGTTAATCACAATGAATTAATGTTCATTCCGATTTCTTTCCATATGTCAAATTATTCAGAATATTGCATCATGCATGCAGAATATAATGGGTAACTTGTATACTAATTATGTGGATATATACTTTTACTTTCTATATACGTAAAGATGTGTAAGGTATTGCTTCATCCAATGGTTAATTAACAATACACATGTGTATGTTAATCTCAAAATTTCATATCACGCTAATAATAATAATAATAATAATAATAATAATAATAATTACTTATAATAATAATAATAACATTACTTATTTACTTACTACTACTACTACTACTACTACTACTA
>JAUTBX010194820.1:0-14861 GCA_032361465.1 Lepetodrilus tevnianus
GATTGGGCAAGTGAAATATACTTCAGGGCAAGTGAAATTGTAGTTTTCACTTGCCCTTGGGCAAGTGAACAAAAAAAAAATTATTCCGCCCCTGCTGTAAGCAATACAGGAAGAATTGATAAGGGTATGTTTCAAAGACAAGAACTCTCACTTGTACTTTCGTCCGGGAGAGAGATGTCCAATTTTCGTTTCCGAGATGCTGTCTTGCTGGAGTCCAACTTGCTCTTGCTCTTCAAAGACTTCAAGCGGTTGGCGGCATTCTTTAACTGTACCTGAGTACGAAATGCACATAGAAATTTAACCAGGCATAATTCTAAACGATATGGATAGCCCTACCATTCAATGAATCATGAAAACCTGCATCCTAACTACTTAAAATTACTCATGTTCTTAGCAGATGTAAACAGTTTGCTATAACACTAACATTTTAACCATCTCCCTGCTGGATTAGGCACAGCCAGTGATCTTTTAGGCATCTACGGTTGCCTACAGCATGTAGAAAGTTAAAAAGTATTTGAAAAATCTATAGTACCTTTATCGATTTCTTCCTTTCTAATTTCTTTTCCGGTTTGTTTTCTTTAGTCGGGGAGTCATTCTTCTCGACATCCTCGTCACTTTCCTCTTTGATGGAGACTTTGCTCATCTTCTTGGCGTGGAACGACTTCTCAGCGCCATCGGGGGCGCCTCGCGCTCGACTGACTGCGTTCTCCCACGTGACGTCACCGCGACGCGGCTTCTTCGACTGTGTCAGCGTGGAGTTGACCGTCATGTCGGGGACGGCCATGATGGAACTGATCTGACTGAGCGTGTGCGGGGTCATCTCGTCATCCAGACTGCTCGAACTAGACAGACTCTGTGATCGCTGTAACATGTGCTTCTGTTCGTACGCATCGTACATGTCGTTGTCAGTCATCTTTTTTTTCCGTTTGCGTAGTGTTGACAGACCGCTATCGTCAGAAGTAGGTGGCGGTGCCACGCTGAGCTTGACCTTGTCTCTCTGAATGATGCTGTTGCCCTCCGGATTTCCGCGCATACTGCGACCTGCTTTAGCCGCATTTCCTTTCCTTCTTTTCGTCATGGGTGTATCCATCATGGCTATGGAGCTGTAGAATTAACAAAACAAAAATAGGAAATGAATGAAAGGGTTATCATCGAGACCATCAAACTTTAAAGAATATAGCATAGAAAAACTGTTTACATATATTACAGCACAAATACAGGATATGCCATGCTATTTATGGTCAAAGAAAATGTAGAATGCTTGCTAAATAGTGTAGCATCGACTAATATACCAATAACATAATGTTATTTAATTATCATTAGATAAGTATCCTTATAAATATGTGTAAGTCTATTGTCATGGATATCGTTGCATGTAATGAAACTGCTGAGGATGTATAGAATGGAAGGACATGTCCAGAGGGCGTTCACGGGTGTAAAATATGTTCGATATTTATTAATTAAATTAACACAAATTTAGCAATAGCAACCGTATCACATATAATAGTAGAATCATGGTAAAATATGCACTATTTAGACATCAGGTGCGTCAATAATCTAGACTAACATAATTGGGTTAGAAAAGTTACTAACTTAGTTAGAAAAACTCGATTGGGGGATCAAAAATAAAATGTAAACACAATTTATTATTTTAGCAATTATCAAATTAAAACATTCAACAAAGTTAAATTTGGGTTGACAATAGTTGTACAATTAATTGGATATAAGCACTAAATGTAATTAGATAACACAGGATCGAATAATACCAATAATTCAGGAATAATAAACAGGACTTGAAACCAAGAAATAAAACCACGTTTTCGCGCTTGCGAACAACTTACGGCATTTTTCAACGCGAAGCTCCTCACAGCGTCTAATGTCCCTTGTAGACTACTACTTTTCTTACAAGAAGCGTGTGTGGAGCCTAAATCGAAATATGTTTTCTTATCAAAATTGTGTAATTATGCATTAAGATTATATTTAATGTGTACGAACATAATAAGTTGAGATATTTCTCCGTCTAAATAACGTAAATATTTCTTAATTTACGACTACCGTAATGCAAACTTTGCATATTTCGTAAACTTCCGGTTAGATAACAAAATGACTTTAAAGTTATTACGTGCAATAATAATAGGTCTGCCTGGCTGTGGCAAGGGCACTATTTCTCACAGAATAATAAAAGACTTTAATGTGACACATTTATCTAGCGGGGATCTTCTAAGAAAGCAAATACAACAGCAAACACGTACGTTTACAATGAAAATTAGCAGGTCTTCTGTATTCGTGCATACACTTGGAAAAGGGCAGTTGACGAAATACCATTCATTTCTTTTATTGTCAGTATGACAGTACAACATTACTAGCTATATCGGAATATATTGATAAATACCTCATGAATATTCCGTTTATGTACTTTGAAAATTGTTCAGGTAGCATTGAGAATATTTATAACATTCAGTAAGCATAAAGATAACATTAATAATTAATAAATAAATAGTAAATTTATAATGCACATGATTTCATGGTAATGAATGCTTGAAGCGCTATTATCCCAGTCAGTGGATCAATATGCACTCATTTAATTAATTCTAACATAACTAATAGTAATAATAATCTGAATTTAGTATTTTTTCCATTTTGGAAAGTCGCTCATCTCTTTGTTTTTATGCAACTCAAATAGTTGGATGTATGCCACCCTTATAAACGCTATTTTTAAATTAGCCTACTGATAGCTTTGCTAAGGTGTGGCCTTGCGCGACAGATAACATTAAGATACTGAATAGACAAATGTAGATGTTCTAGCATGATGTCCAGGGTCTTATTTGTTTTCGAAAATAGTATTTGCAAGATGTGTATCTCTTTTGATATAAATATGGCTTCTTGTATTTTAAAATAAAAATGAAATGATTTTATGAAAATATCTCAATTTGTTATTTGAAAGCTTTCTTTTCTCATTAATAATTTAACATTAAGAATTTAAGATTAATTATATTTTTTTCTGATTTCAGCTGTTGGTGTTGAAGCGAAGAAATACATTGACCAGGGTCAGTTGCTTCCCGATCACATGATGTGTGACCTCATCGTCAACGAGCTGGACAAAATGAGCGACCATAGCTGGCTGTTAGATGGTAATTTACCCTGTGTAATATATTTAATAGGTATTGTGAAACAAAGCATGCAGTAGTTATTTAAATTCAGTATCAGCCTTCGCTCATCATATTATAATATGTACCAGCATTATATTATTCTATGGGTCTTATAATAGCACATCATTATTAATATATATAGGTTAATTATTAATATTTTTGTATTTGTATTAGAGTACTACTTTCCACTTTAGGTTTTCCCCGTACAGTGCCTCAAGCTGAAGAGCTCCTACAGAGGGAGCCACTAGACCTCGTAATCAACCTGAATGTACCGATAGATGTCATCATCGACCGCATCAGTAAGCGCTGGACGCACCCTGCCAGTGGTAGGATCTATCACACGGAATTCAACCCCCCGAAACGAGAGGTATTGGGGCTCAGAACTTTTTACCATCTCCCAGCTGGATTAGACACAGGCACTGCTCTTTAGGGCATCTCCGATTTCCTCTAGCAGAGAGGCTTAATGGTTATAGTCTATATATGAGGCCAAGCAAAAAATAATAATGCGTATTTCGTATAAACTGCTCACGGTAATGGTCAATTTAATAGGTCAGTTTACAGTTGTCAGAAAATAAAATAAAAGGACATAAAAAAACAGAAGAGCTGTAGGTGTTATAATCATCTAACATTTTCCCCAAGTCGTAATATTAAACATTTGAATCAAACACATTAAATTATTTTCCTTGACCTGAGTACTCATGAGAAATAAGTTGATAGTTTAATAAATATGGTCAGATATTTAAAACTAACAAAGAAATTCGTTGATTGGATATTTCACACTGCAAAAACAAATACATAAAAAGAAATATCTTTGAAAAAATGCCAAAAATGTAACTTTATGTGACATTTAACTATTGAATGGTCAGTCAGTGACATGCTACTTTTACTATCAACAGGGTTTGGATGACGTCACTGGCGAGCCTCTCATTCAGCGTGAGGACGACAAACCCGAGATTATCAGAAAGAGGCTGGATCAGTTTACGAGTTCAACAGAACCAGTGCTTCATTACTACAGGTATGTAACTGTTTATCATCACCTAATCTCATATTTATTATAAAATAATTACATAATTTACCGGCTATTTAATCTCCAATTTATTTCCTGAAAATTCAATGCATTTAGGTGGAATAAACAGTCTTAAATAAACCAATATATTGATAAAAGATATAATTATAACATATTTTGTGGGCATAAATTTAAAGAAATGGTACATTCTACCTGTTCTTTTCTGTTCTGTGGGAGTATTTTGAATCCTGTATCTACAGAATTTAGTTTCACATGCAGAAAACAATGTCTTCACACACAATGTTCAGATCAGATCATCCATCGTCGCAAATGGGTGAAAGATTCCCGCAGCAACGTTAAACTCCATGTTCACTCACTCACTCAGATCATCCTTGGTCTATAAGAACCAGCCCTGGCCGCTATCATAACACAAAGTTATTCTAGGCTCTCCTACCATAAAGCAGCATTTCACTGAAGAAAAACAAAATTAGAAAAAAGTCGTAAAACTCCAAACTCACTCACTCTCTGAGACTTTCCAAAGGTCTTTAATTTTTATTTCCTCATTTTTCTTTCCAGTGAAAAAAAGTTATTAAAAGAATTCAACGGCAGGTATTCCAATGAGTTATGGCCCCTGATCCATGACCATTTGGCAACAATGATGGAGCCGGTGCAATACACATCTTACAAGTGATGACAGTTGAGACATGCGTGCTAGTTTGTGATAATATAATAGTGACTAACTAATACATAGACATTGCCGATATAGCCTGTTCATAATGTAAACAAATGTATAGACAATCAGAATATGATGGATAAATTATGTATACATACAATTCCATGATTATTGCATATAAGCAAATTGTTCGAATATATCACTAGGGATGTAACCTACCCTGATTGAAGTAATAGAAATACAACTGTATATTTATGCTGATGAGTAAAAGTGTAAGGCCAAGTAAAAGATGCAATGTGTTTCATGTTGGCCTATCATTTCCAGTGCAACCAAAGAGTTTATACCCGTACCCATTGTCTTGGGTGGACACTTTGGCCTACTTAAGGCGGTTTCTAGAGGAACTAGAGCAATGCTAGAGTTCACGCAATGTCGCGAAAGCAAGGCTAAAGTGACGTCACGAACATGCGCACGAAAGCTTGTCTAGCAACAACTACACATGCGCAATGAAACTTCCGCGCTAAACTAGCGTAACCGCCCGAAGTACCGCTAGGCCTTTCTCAATAACATTATCAAAGCATCCCACCAAGCGTCACTTTCTGCATGTCACTAGAAACATGTGGTTTATTTTACGTAGCCTCCTCAATTACCATAACTACCCTAATACTCCGAATAGGAAAACCTAATGAAATTTGTAGCCGTTCGAAAGTATTTTATGGTTGACATTTTTTTTTTATGTTTGTTTAATTTTGGTATTTGAACTATTAGATGGTTCGAATTATTAGGGTAATTGTGATATATAATATTGCTACTTAATATCTTCTGTAAAATATATTTTTTCTGAAACGGCAAATATTTTTATTGTGACATCTTTTTGAGCAATTTTGACAATCCCATCCAAGATTGTATTTATCTTGCAAATAATTTTCATGTTGTCAATTACTAATAGTTAGTTTATTTCTATTGAACAATTTAACCCCCTCCATGCTGGATGCCACCAAGGATGCCCCAAAGAACTGCTCCTATGTCTAATCCAGCAGGGAGAGGGTTAAAGATTATGAAGTCAATCAAGAGTGAAATACATGACATTGTATTTTGCTCAGTCTGCATTTAAAATTCAAATGATTCTGGTTTTCGCATCACTGAATTGTTCACTGTTCAATATTGATCACTTCAACAACTCTTGCCATCATTTGGAACCAGCGGGTATTGAATGAATATTTGTAAACTTTACATTTTGTAGATATTGTTTTCCATCATGCTGTGCAAACTAATGTTTCTTTCTGAAATATGATTTATATGTTTCTTTCTGAAGTGTACTTGTGGCCCTGTTTAGTGATCGTCACGTATGTGTGAAAGACCCGTGCTGTGATGGAAAACAATAACTTGCTCCTCCTGGTTAGTGCCTTCAGTTTGAATGTATCTTGTGAACAGTAGCGCGAGCAGCCTTACTGCAAGATATGCAAGGTAGTTAGACTATTAGTAACCGATCTGTTGATCTGGAGAGAGAGAAATAATTATGGTAAAGCAAATACAACATACGACTAAGTTTCACTTTTCTACAGTAAATGTGGTAGTAAGCAGTTGTCTGCCCTTAGATTCATGAGATTCCTTGCTCAGGAATATAAATGCTAAAGTATTGGCATGTTCACCGATTTCATAGATTATGTATTATTTAGAGGTTGTCAGTAGTTGTGATAGGGATATATTTTGATATATTGGATACATGTACTACTTATTACTTGAGTGCTTTTAATTTACCCATCAGTTATGGGTGAGATTCTCACTGCGATGGAAAATAATCACTCTCACTTTTAATTTACATATAAAATTAATTTTGCTATTGTTAAAAACCTCCTTTCAACTTTCACACACACACACACACACATGCACACCACACATATGCACACACACACCATGCACGCACACATATGCACACACACACCATGCACGCACACACATGCACACACACACACATGCATGCATCCCAAAGAACCAAAACAACGCACAATCGAGACCAACAGTGTCATTTAAGTCATTCTTTTAGCACTAATATTCTCTGTTCTTTATACATATTTATGTTATTTTACTTCATCCACGTGTTAATTTTGATATTATGATTTCTTTCTTTTGATATGCTAATCCTTAATTATGGTGCTCAAATTTGATTGTATTCTAATCAATGTTTGAATTTGCTCAGTTATGCATTTAAGATTAGATCGACAGTAATAATGCCGATTGACCACTAACCAGGCATAATTGATCCAAGAATTTTTATTTTTTTTATCATTTCTATATTTTTCACAAGAAATAAATTGGTAATTGTCTGTATTAACATTAAAATTCCACCTTGTGAGTGCAAAAATCCACCAATTTTGAAATGCAAACTTGTTTATAATCAATAATCATTATTTGGATCAGAATTTTGTATTTTTTATTGGAATCAGATGGCAGGCAAGACTCTTGGGTATCATTTCATAAAGCTCTCCTATCCGCTAAGAGACCATAGCGCTCTCTTTTGCAGTGTATTAGCTATTGGTAAAAAGAGCGTTATGGTGTCTTAGTGGATAAGAGAGCTTTGTGAAAAGATAACTGTATCACAATAATGATATTTACTGCCCACAGGAACAAATTGAGGCGAATACACCCGGTTAAAGAAAAATAACAACCCAGTGAGATAATGGGCCATATTCCAGCTTTTTATTTTTCATATTTAGATGATTTTAATAGTACAGTCGGACCCCGATATACCAGACACTTACGTTTTTGTTAAAATCTGACCGGTAAGCGAAACAACCGGATCATCGGATCATTCATTCATCGATTTAAAGTATATAGTAGGGAATCCGTATTGGTTAAAAGTTGACCGGTAAGCTGAGAAACCGTGTTAACGGAGACCGTTATAACGTGGTCTGACTGTAATTAGATTTGGTGCCAGAGTAGGAACAGAAATTATGTTTACATATGACTTAGGTAGTGACATTTTGATCATGTTGGATGTGAGCCAGTGCCTTAGAAGTTAGTTAACCTAGGTCTATAATGCTATTTGACATTCTAAGGTTTCTGGCCCGCAGCGACGTTAAACTCCATATTCACTGGCCCCAACTATGTATAATTACATTTATGGAGAAGATTACATACAATATATATCAATCCAGGAATAATACACCATCAGCTTTACATCACATGTGACTACCGGTACACCATGAACGAATGTATTTGTTAAGGAGAGGAAAATAGTTATCTCTTTATTTTCTATATCAATGCTTTTTGTTTGAATTGTGTATATTTTGATGGAATCCTCAAGTTAATACCGGGTATGTAGGTACCGGTAAATGGAATACGTGAAATCGAAACTTTGTGGAAAATCCTAGTCCAATAATTTACTACTATTGCCATGCACAAAACAAATTTAGAGTCAGTTGACCCAAATTGTTGCCAAAGTACAAGTATCACTATCATTTAAATATATTAAAATTTACATGATGGGATGGAGAAAGCAAAGACTGATTATTTGGAATGACTTAAACATGTTAGTAATTACCATGCATATTTTTTCTTTGTGTTTGTCTGTTATATTATAAATGACAATGCTGTACAGTGATCCATGTTTTCATGGCTGTTTATCCTATTAAGTATGTTAGAAAATATATATTATACAAGATGTGTGCAAGAACATTAATCAAGATACCGGTTGGTTTGAAAAATATAAATAAATATTCATGAAATAATTACATATTTTATTTTAATTTCCCAACAGTCCAGACATGGAAAGACAATAGCGAGCCAAAGTTATCACGAAATATACCACGTGACAGCAGTTTAGGTGCATCTTAAACTATTATTGCGTTATTACGCAAGGGGAACGGTACATATTGCCCAATATTTGTTTTTTTTCCATCTCCGTATATTGCAAACAAGTACAAAAACATCATTATCCCTTCACAATTTTCCGGTAAGGTTCATCCAAACGGAAAATAGCTGAGACGAGAAAACGCGAGACTTTGGTTCCCTATTGTCCCCATAATAAATAAATTGGCAGATTTACGCAGATCCGCAGAAAATTGCCATGCTCGACAGTCCTCAAAAAGGTCGACCTGAACAAAGAGGAATTTTGTTATTTAGTGCGATGATTCTACCATAGATTAGTAATCACATGGTAATGTGCTTATGGTAAGAGGAGAAAATGTAACTACTGATGCTGATAACCAGGGCTGATGCTGATGAACAGGAAATTGACTTTCTGTTAAGACAGCCCAGAGTATCTGGATCCCTAAAGCATTGTTTACCTGTGTTTTTGTGAACTCACAAGTATTTGTATGGTAAGCATAATAGTCGCATTATATTGTAGATCATGTGACGTCAGTTCACTTGTGCCGTTCATACAATTACAGGACAAATATTCATGAGTTATGTTGTTTTTTATTATTTTCACTCAACATGCTCAAAGCATGTTAAATGATCAATATGAGAAAATATATACAGATATAAAAGAAATATAATACATAAATATCCATAAGTGTTTTATAATGCTTTTTCTATTTTTCTTACAATCTATCATTTTGCCATTTATAATCATAGCTTCGGTTTTCAACTTCTGGCATATATTTCACTGTCTTCCACCATTATCATGATCATCCTTCTTGAATATCTTGAACTGTACAAGTCTCTTCAGAAACGACGGCAATGGAAGCTGGTTCACAGATTGTTTGACACTGTCCGTACCGTCGCCCAGGACTTTCCTGATACGGAAACATGCCAGTTCTTTGAGTGTCCATGGGTTTTTGGAGAGGTAGAGTAGCAACTCGGAAATGTCCGTGTCTTTTATGGCCGAGGGAATGGCGGCGCTCCTCAGCCAGTGTTCTGCGGAGACGTCGTAGCCTCCTTCCAACATCATCAGCAACAACTTTTCCTCACCGCGTAACGATGCCAGATACAATGGAGTCTGTCTGGCATAGTTCTCAATGCACATTACGACGTTCTTCTCGATCAGAAACTGAGCAATGTCCTGTTTGTTGTAATACACGGAGAGGTGAAACGCTGTGTACCCATTGATATTTTTCTCGTTGACGCTGATTCCTCGCTTGTGGATCATTTTGGCTATCTCTAAATGCCCGCTGCTGACTGCGATATGGAAGCTGTTTTCATCATCGTGTGTTGTTTGGTGTATCGACGCTTTGGCGTCGAGTAACGTCTTCACCACATTCTCGTACCCGTAGCAGACGGCCGTGTGAAGCGCCGTCCATCCGTCGCGATCTGCGCGGTTCACGTCGCCGCCATTTTGTATCAACACACGACACACCTCGTCATGTCCCAGACACGTTGCCGCGTGCATGGGAGTGAATCCGTCGACCTGAGCGATATTCACGCACGCACCCGCGGTCAAGAGATAATCTGCGATCTCCACGTGACCATAGGTCGCCACCCAGTGAAGAGGAGTCCGATGATCGCTGTCACGGCTGTTGATGTCGACGCCACGATTCACGAGTTTCCGGACGATCCTGAGGTGACCCTTCGATGCCGCGATGTGGATGGGTCGGCGGAACCACATGTGGTCCGAGAGATCCTGCTGGAGCGTGTCGCATCCGTACTGCAGCAGGAGGTCTACGATTACCTCCGACCCGTTGTTGATAGCCAGACAGAGAGGGTTCTGGCCCTGGAACACAAAGTTTGGCGACAGCTCGGTTGACTTGAGCCAAGTCTGGACGGCATCGATGTCATTGTTGTTGATGGCGGCGAGGAGAACAAGGAACTTGTCTCTGGAAGACTGCGACACGGGGAGGCAGCTACTCATCCTGGACTGCGCGACTGTGAAAAAGACAAAAATTGGGAAAATTTAAATGCTTTGACCTTGGAAAAATACTACTATCGATATTTAAACTATGTAAATATTAGTTCATCTATTGAAAGACAACCGCCATCAAATGGTCAATATTATACTAATTTAAATAAATGTCGGATTCAAAAAGGACACACTTATGATCTCGTTATTATTTAAGTTCAATCTTGAGATCAATCCTCACAGCATCAGCTGTTTTTAAAAACAACTTGTATAATAATGTTTTAAAATTTGTGAATATCTTTTCTTTCAGAGGTTTATTATACTTTTATCATAGATCCCTGTCATAAACATATTGGCGACCGTCTCAGATCTCCGTAGTGTAAGCAGATATGGTAACATTATCTCATGATAGTTGTTTACACTGAGAGGATCAGAGAAAGTAACCAATATTCGTGGCACCCCATAGAACACATTTTCTATTTTATACGTACGCATAGTTTTCATTGGTCACGACATAAATAGACTTCGCAACGTTGTTTCATAAATGCATTATTCTATTGCACATTCAATAATAGAGAAAAGTACATCTTTACCTGCAGGTTTTAATCATTTTGTTTAGTGGATAGAAAGTTGTTGTTTTGTACGTCGGCCATGGATGACAGATAAAGGGAGATAATCAAATCGGTTGTTCATTCTGAGCAGTGCCAGCATTTTTACTCAGATTACTGTTCTATTCTCGTCATCATCTGATTCTGCCAATATTTCTAAAATAAACATATAATAAAGTTTTTTTTATTTAAAGTCCCATCAACAAATTAAACAGAGTACTTACCGTAATATTTAATGTGTTGAATGCATCGATTATAAATGATAGGGCATTTAATTGATTAATATTGACACCAACGATCGACATATATACATGCATTATCGACTACTGTGTACTGCTAATGAGTTACATACGAATTCCATTACACAAGAATAATTTAGCTATATATCGGGTACTTTATGTTTAACTTTTGCACATGGCGCACACATCTAGTAATTAGCATAGATTACGGACATTAACAGGAATATGTAATAAGATACATGTACTAGTATACTAAGTAAATAATAAGTTCATACTTTATTACCCAGACGGGAATTAATTTTACATCACAGAACTTGCCCTCGCAGATAAAATAATAAAATAAATAACAAGAAAAATACAAACAAGAAAAATAACAAGAGACTACATTTAAAAAAATAATAATAAAAATAAAAAAAACACTGAACAGAATATTCTAAAACTGATTGAATGCCACTCTCGTGTTCTTTGACATAATTGTAAAATCAATATATAAATTTCCAGAGAAAGCGTAAATAAAAAGAACGTATTAATCCACAAAATAATACATGTATACTATATATACAGTGTAGTCACTTTTTACAACCACAAGAATGTATACTTATATTAGACCTTGTTTCTCTCAATCCGCAATGTATTAATTGTTCACATGGAAACAACACAGAAACATGTGCCCGGGAATCGATCATAATCAGCAATGCATGAAACCTATATAATAATAGGATCATGCTATAATAGTATGTACAATATGTATGCATCACATGGCACGCAATATAAACATTTCTCGAAATCTGGACATTTGTTCTAACATTCTATATAAGTTATGTATGTTTACTCCAAATATTATACTAAGTGAGAATTAATAAAAGCATTTGCTACGGTAAACCACGTCTTGCCAGTGAGTCGCATTGCTGCTGATTTTCATCATTTATGTATATACCGTGTGTTGTTGTGTGTTGTTGTACATCTCAATTGAAATCAAAGGTATACCGTAAATAATCAAATACTAGTACTTATAAAATAATTATTGTATTCTATGGAATTGTATACATGTTGTTTTCCCTAGTGTCTATTCTGCCAGCACACATTACCGATTAACATCTTCCTTTGTATACAGATCTAATTTATATATGAATCAATTACGGTAAGAAAACCACCAACAATAACGAAATAACCAACTCCTCACAGTTCACCAAACGGAGAAACTTATAGATGTATATCGTTGACGACATTTTCGATTTCCAATCCTGGCCATAAAATATTAAAGTCCGAGAGAATGCGTGGATCAATCGCGCAGATGTGCGTATATCCTACCTGTATACAGGTATTCATACTCTGCACCTATGCTGACCCCAGCCTATAGTTAAACACCAAACTCCTCTGTGTAATAATTAATGGCTCCAGCTCTTAGGCTCCAGCACTTAGAAAATGCGTGGCATTAATCCTCAACTGTCTTCAAGATAAGCTCTGGCACTGCGAACGAACACAGCACAAAGCTAAAAGCATTTGAGGTGCATACTATAGTGCCTACAATATTTATAAGAGAGGAGATACGCACAAGCTACGCTGTAACTAATCCTAATGATTTGTATGCACGTCTTGCAGTCGGAGTTGTATAGGTATCACCTTTGCCTACTGTTGCCTACAATATAAGAGGAGATACGCACAAGCTATACACGCTGGAACCGATTCTACATCATTCACGTCTTGCAGTCGGAGTTGTATACCGCACCTTTGCATCTCGGTTGCCTGCATAGAACACGCGGGATGTGCTTCATAGGCTAGTCCCAGGAATCTTTTACATGGAGCCTGTCTGCAGAAGATGCACGTGTGCAATACACGCGCTCACGTGCTGCCTGTGTTGACTATAAACAACCCTCGTTACCACTCACGGTGTATATGTGTATCTGTGTTGGAGTTTAACAAAAAGAAGCCGGTTTCATCGTCATCATTTTAAAGGTAAGATCGTTTCTGTGTCTGTTTGTTTACCTCTCGTTCATTCATTCTTACAGACTTCTTAATTGCTAAAACATGTGTCCGCTCACAACAAAGAAACTTGCACCGATAATTGGGAAGGGAACGCACCTTGAAGTTATAGGAGAGTGTGATGTTCAATGCCATTTCTCCTTTTACCATTGGCATTCTATAGGGTCTCTTGGTTTGAGGTAGGCCCCATAGAGGACTTCTAGGAATCGTAGTACTACAGGTATAGCGTACGTGTATGTGCACAACCGTCCTGTAGAACTAGCTAAATGATTGTCGGGTCATCTCAGTTTGCACACATGGTTTTCATTGAGAATTCCTCGATGTCAGGAGTCTGTGTTTCTCCCCGAACTTCCGGTTATGTATATATTCGTAGTCTATATTATAATCATATATCAGTAAACAAGTGACGAAAATAACAGCAGAGTATGTCTATGAGACTGGTACAGTGTATGTCTATTTGACTTGGCGCATTTTAGTGATATTTAATATGTATTACTCTTCAGTGTGGTATGCTCCACAAACAAGACTGATGTTGGTTTTAGTACATTCACTCTTATATTTTATTTGCCTACATGCATTTGCTACATCTATCAATCACAACATAATATTTTTTTTATTCTTTTGTATGATAAGAAAAGCATCAGCACGCGCAAAGCGAGCCTTTTTACTCGTTCCTTCTTTCGAACGTCGTCCCTGTGCATAAAGTAATACTTAGTCAAAATATTTGGTGATCGTTCAGATTTGTTATTACTGGTGCAATATTTTTAACTTTGTAATTTTGGTTAGGGCAAGTGAAATTAGAAAATGGAGTTTTTTTGTTTTTCATTCCATAAAGTATTTACGGAGATAATCTACGAAATAGGGGGGGTCAATGCATTTCATGCCAAACTATAGTAGTTATTTGATATTTAAAGTATCACGGGGCTAGTGTAATGAATGTATACGTCCGACTAAAACATCGCTGTCTTGCAATGTCCCCAAAAGCTCAAAGTGTCTGATCTGCATGGAGCATTGGTTCACGTGATCTTCATAATAGCCTGATCATCCATCAGCAATAAAACAGAATGTAAACTGTTCGGATTGCTATGTGGGTGTCCTCGGGTATGAACATAATAGTCGTGTCTGATCCATTATTTATGCCTGTCCTTTACATGGTATAAAGCACGTACCATGTAAATGTGAAATTCGTTTGAATACTATTGTATGCACCATATGTAATTGCATGTAATTCCTATAACTATAAGCTGTTTTTATTTGGCTTATCAGAAGGATCATGGACAAGTTTTGATATGAGCAACCATGTAATGCTTGATTTTATTTGAGTAGACTATGCTATGAGTATTATACACATGTATTGCATGGTACACCAAGTCTTATTATTTGAGTAGACTATGCTATGAGTATTATACACATGTATTGCATGG
>JAUTBX010194931.1:0-14859 GCA_032361465.1 Lepetodrilus tevnianus
AATTGGAAGTTGTCGAGAAATCCCACTTATAAAAGGTCAAGGTCACTTCTAACAGGTTAATTACACATCATACATGAAATTAAATGGCACCAGTAGATTGCCAGTGAAAATATCTTTCATTTGATATAGAATATGCTATGTTTATTTTAATATTGAAAAAAAACATATATTTGACCTTATAAGTAAAACCTATACAAATGTCAAGGTCATTTTTGACTGGGTTCCACCACTTAGATTTTTCTAGACTTTTGATATGTTATTAAGGGGTGGATTCTGATGACAAAACAATAGAAAACATTTCTGTTGCAATTTGTGGTGGGTGTTTCGCTATTTTGACTGGACTAATTTGAAAACTTAGCATACTTGACTCTACAAACAATACGTTTTAAGTGCCAAAGTATCTTCTTTTGATTACCCAAAAGAAATAATTAGGAAAATATATAATTTCCCACTATATTTTGCACAAATTTGCATATTTTTCATGACAAGCTACTAATTCCAGACTGCTATCATGGATTTCTGAACTCGGTAGGCATATGGCATCCTAAAAATAATTGATAGCATTTGCCCAAAGTTTGGTACCAAAAAGTGTCCGGCTCATAGACTAATTGTGGCGTTCTCTGCTGACAAACTAAGAGAGCAAGCTTGAAACAAGCAATTAATTAATTGTCTTTAAGAGAATGAAGAAGTGGTTTATGTCAAGACATCATTCAAATTGTGTCACCTTTGACATGCGTTTCAAGAAAGGGTCGTACAGTATGTGACCGTAGTCTGGACGTAAATCAGTGGCTAAGCAGGATATGACGTAAACCTAAATATACGCCATGTACATGTACTAACCTTTCGTGAACTGGTTACTGTGAAGAGAATAATAAACCACGCAGCTTAGTCTCACTATGCAGTTTCATGCAGTTTCATGCAGTTTCATGCAGTTTCATGTTGAACACGTGTTCCTGTTTACTCAGACTCACACAACGCGCATCTGAGCAGCTCTATGCTGGATATCTGCGCTATACAAATATTAATATATTAACAAAACACGATCCTTAACTTGATACTGAACTTAGATTTAGTGTAGCCTGATCATTCGCAAGAGTGAACCGTGCATGTAGTTGGCAGTTCCAATACATTATAAGTGCGAGTAACTATCAGAACTCCTGCAACCATCTGCAATTATGTGTATAACAAATAGGGACCGTAAGTTGACACGAGATAGCCCGAGATTCATTCAATATCCTGTGACATAAACTGGTCAAACACCTAAATGCGCTACACATTTGATGACATTCCATCGTGATCTCACATGAAAACGTCACGATTCAGACGTCATTCATAGCAACCGTCGACTTTGTTCCTGTCAACGGAAATGACCTCGACGAGACTTACTGTCCCTATACATCGTTCCCGTAATTTTCATATATACTACAATTATGTAATATTATGAACGTATTATAAATGTATTTGTTTTAATCTCATCCACCTCAATAGTAAAAAGCTTCAAAAGAAAACCTACACAGATAGCGGTTAGTATTGATAATATTTGCACTCTACCAAGAGTGAAAAGAAACCTGTGTAATCATGTCCAATGCAGTTTTGATATCAACTACATTCGTATACATACTGTTAACATACTACTTTATAGTAGGAGAAATTGAAAATTAGCCAATACGTGTTCTTTGTAATACCGATATTACTTGAACCAAATATTTCCCAAAAAATATATGTATGCATCACCGCTGAGAGAGAGAAGTATATTATGCTAGTTTATAAGAAAATATACGGAGCTCAGCATACCACCCTGACGTATACCAGCTAAACACAATTGTCTATCACTAAGCCTGTCATATACTAGTACTAGTCTAATAGATAAATACAGTAACACTAATTATTGTTGCGTATATAACAGGGAATTCTTCTATGTTCGTGGTTGAAATGAAAAAGAAAGAGTCATTAAAATCTGTAATGTCATGATCACCGAGTTCATCGTACTTTGTCTTAAAGTGATCCATATATGTCTCAACATGTATTATTCATATCTTGAATGATAGCGTTACTTTATGTGAACCGTTAAAGTTACTTCATGCTATTTTAAATGTAATAAATCTCAGCGAAAAGAAAATGCCATTTAATGTTCTGATGGAACACTGTCCATCACTCAAAAACATGTGATAATAAAATCGTAAAAACACCAGCATGTTCTTTGAAAGCACAGCCAGTTGTACTGCCAGTGTTAAATATGCATGCCATTCAATCACATAATTAGCAAATACATCAAACTAGATCTAGCGTACTTTTTTATCTGTCAAAGATTACAGTCGAGTTACCCTGCGCAAAATAAAAATACCTTACAAACACAAAATTAGATTTACTTTTTTTTTTTAATAGAGCTAAATTTGACTTGACAAACCTGTCATCGCGTTTGTACCTCCAAAAGCTTATCATTTCACGGTATGGGAAACATTCTTGACACGCATCTGTGATATAACCGTACTGAAATACAACAATACGTGCGTTTTAACAATGATCTTCTCTTAAAGGCATACTTATTACAAATTGTTTGCTTATGGATAAGCGGATTTCGATATGAGACTAACTAGGAACTACGATTGATTTGCCTACCCAAAAGTTTATATTTACTGATGTACTTAGTCCCCAGTACTCGATAATTATCAAAATATTAATATTTTATATGAATAAAGGGAACGTTCCGTTATTTATTTTGTCTTTGATGCATCAACTGATACATGAAGGAATTGCAAGCAAACGTTGTCGTTACGCATTCTATTTTAGCCGTACCATTTTGAGTTATGTCCCCTTGCATTGATATAATGAAGCAAATACAAATACGACCATATTCAGGTTGTCTTTCGGGGGGTTGCAGTGGAATTATGTCTACCATACAGGGCTGGAAAGGTTTTTGGAAGTACAAACATGGTTTTATATATGTCAAGTGAGTGTATTTTGCAGTTGTAGCTAAGAACTAGTCCAAAACGACAATTTAATCTGTGATAGTATGCCTTTAAACAACCAAAATGTTCCAATTGTAGTCCACTCTCAATTTCAATTTCTTTATTCCATTTGACCACTCACAGTGGTACATGGTGCATGGTGCGTGGTATACAGATGAACAGTTTATATTAGCTGCTCAAACATAATTGTTTAAGTACATATAGCATACATTTGCTTAATCATGCCCTCCTGGCAACACTCAATACACATACATATATATAAGTGTATGTCTAACCGAGTGCTCGTATATTGCTATAGATAATGTTGCTTCGTCTGCATGTATGCTTCTGCTATGCGCTATATGGATATATACTATAGTGCGATAGACGTTTGGATTTCTGGAATATTGTTACTACTACTGCTACTACTTATATCCACTACAACTACTATGAATACTACGACTACTACTACTAATACTACGGTTATATATCTTCAAATAGTTTCACTCTTTCTAGGCGCGCTTTGAGCATACTAGTCTGGAAGAATGTTATATAACCTGGAATTGTTGGATTGTGGTGTGCAAAGCATTTTATTGCATTTATATTGGATATATATATATAAGCCCCTTAATTTGTAACCTGACACTCAGTTAATGAAATTGGGCCATTCTTTTTTAAATTAGCTTATTGTTCACTGAATAAGACAGTACTGGCCACCATTTTAAAAATAAAAATGGCCACCGATATAATAAATATTTTTTTCAATTACTCTAGATTTGGATGAGTTAACTTTAGAGTTAAGATGTTGATGGCAACTGCAACATACAAGGGAATTAGTTGAATGGGACCACTGGGAAAATGAGACATATTTAACCATTTTAAAGTTCAAAATGGCTGCCAATTTTATATTCGACCATCTATAGGACCTTGATATTGGTGGCTATGAAACAATGTTAATCCTTATTAGAGCCGATTCAAAATCCAATTGATGATACTTTGTAACATTTGGGTAATTTGACATAATTAGCATGAAAGTGGTGGCTTTATGGAAAAGATGCTCACGAGAACACTTCGACTGTGTATGAATATATTGCGCTATATATAAATGTACTTGTATTATTATTATTATAATAATTATTTATTATTATTATTAGTAGTAGTAGTAGTAGTAGTAGTAGTAGTAGTAGTAGTAGTAGTAGTAGTAGTAGTAGTAGTAGTAGTAGTAGTACCACTACTATACTACTAATACTACTATTGTTATTATCATTACCAAAATTACTACTACTACTACTATTACTACTATTATTATTATTATTAGGGGCGGGTGGTAGAGCAGTGTAGAACAATGGACTTCGCAGCCAAAGGTTCCAGCCAAAGATTGCGGGTTTCCTCCTGACCTAAACTGACAAGTCGTGATATTAGTTAAAGAATCTAGAAAGCTACTCTAAACCCAAATATATAAAAAAGACACACAAAAAAACCCAAACTATTATTATTACTATTATTATAATTATGACTATTTCTATTATTATAAGTATGACGATTTCTATTATTATAAGTATGACGATTTCTATTATTATAATTATGACGATTTATATTATTATAAGTATGACGATTTCTATTATTATAATTATGACGATTTCTATTATTATAATTATGACTATTTCTACTATTCAGACTACCAGTCACAGGTACAGCAGATGGCTCAGTGGCGGGCACAGATGAGACAACTACGTCTGTCGACAGGTGAAGCTGCAGCGACGGCAGAGGCAGAAGCCCCGGCTGAGGCTGGTGCTGCCAAAAAGTGAAACAGACTTTTATAGTTACTGTGATACCCGGGAAAGAAATCAACAGAGTCCATGAATCATGCACATTTTGAGTTGCACATCCAGAAACATTGGCATATTGTATGGAATGCAGTTCGTGATGTATGTCAAGAACAATAATTATGTTTGATATATATTAATGTATATATACTCATGTGGTCTTATTCATGCGTGGAATAACTGTACACTTAACTGGGTTTCAGTTAGGTTGTATAATTGTACAATAATGTATTCAAATATATGGTTGAGGAAAAGTATAAAATACGTTTATATTTGTGAACTGTTTGTTCTTTTCTTGTGATTGAGTGGACGACATTTAATTAACATAATAAGATAATCATGTATTGCTGACTTCTCAGCCTCAGTGTTCAATGCAAGAATGTATGTAAATGTGGACCTATAAGTTGTCATGTAATAGGGACAGTAAGTCTCGTCAGGGTCGAGTGTGAGCGTATGTCAGAATATATATTTGGAGGGATACTTTCGTATCTAATTTTAATTAGATTGCATGTTTCGCAACCATTAATACAAATTGGCTTAACCATAGCATCCAGCAAATATTACTGACAGCGTATCGTTAGTCTCAGAGTTCTACGTTTACGCAATAATATTATAAGCTACTAATTTCACACGTATACCAGATGATCAATTAGTTATACGGGTCTATCCCCAGCGATGCCAGCTGACAGATGTTTCCAGACTTATTAGATGAAGCTAATCTTTGGAACACTAGTATGCAGCTCTCCCATCAGAACTTCGTACAACAACCAGCTGACAACTGACCAGTGTACTTTTATAATCAAACTTAAAACTGTTTTGTTCAAAAATCCATATGGAAACAACACCAGCATATTTCTGCCAATGATATGTTTTTCTTCTACTCAGATTCACATTAGTCGCATTTCAGCGCTAACTAAATTTATACACTGAATGTTTGCGCCGTATAAATGTAGAGTCTCTTACAATGTTACAGGGTGAAAAATATTTAATATTCAAATTCTATTACAAATATAGAGACAACAAAGGAGTGGCGGGAACACACACGGAGTTAAACCATATTTGTTATGTCCATCTTGTATATTTCACTTCTGAAGCAGAGCGCTCGCAGCAGCATGTCCGCGTACTGAGACTGGACATCTTCTATTGTAGTCTTCGTGATGTCCTTGCCGGAGTCGATGTGCTGGATGACCAGCCCCTGAAATATACAAACACTCACAACCAATGCTGACAAAACCATGGCATTATACACTTCAAATACAGTAGTAGTCTGTAGTACAACATGATATATATATTAAATGTATTTATATTATTTGAAGATGCCAGGGTCCTTCACGAAAAGTATTTCATCAAGTTTTGTTCACAAATATTTGAGCTTGAGAATTAAATCGTACTGAAATGTTTCGTAATCTCGCGATCGGGGCGTGCTGACATATGTTGCTGGAGAAGCAATGGAATGTCAGGTAGGACATAGTTGTCAGTGGACATTTACATCAGATAGCCAGGCCCATTGGTACAGTAGTAAGTTGGATATAGTAGTTGTAAATGCTTGTTTCTGCGAACCAGGGTAATTTAGTGTCATGACATTTAATACGCACATAATACCGTCTCTCTCTCTCTCTCTCTCTCTCTCTCTCTATCTCTCTCTCTCAGGCACACACACACGCACGCGCGTACGCACACACTCACACGCACACACACACACACACACACGCACGCACACACACACGCGCGCGCGCACACACACACACACGCACACACTCACACGCACACACACACACGCGCGCGCACACACACACACGCGCGCACGCACACACGCACGCGCGTACGCACACACTCACTCACACACATACACACACACACACGCACACACACACAAGTGCACCCACATAGACGTCCTTCCTTGAGACCGGGTCCTCCAGCAGTCGCTGCAGTTGAGACTTGTCCGGGATGTCACTGAGGTAGCAGTCCATCGAGTGCATCACCATCAGCAGTTGCTGAAGACAGAGAATAGCTCACAATAAACTCAAAATTACCACACACGACGCACTATGACATACTACAATATAGCGCCGTGAGCATGTCATGTGTACACCATGGAATAGGCGCAATATAAATATGCATTATTATTATTAGTGGTCACACTAATCAAGCCATCTGTAGGGGTGCTGAAAAGTATGCCCATAATTATTATATTTCAAAGTTATTAGTGTTAGTGTTTGACGTTTGCGTCGAGCTTAGATGCAATATAGCAAATTATACATCATTATTAATTACCGATAGTATATCACCGGGAAATAAGCGATTTCCTGTCTGTCTGTCTGTCTGTCTGTCTGTCTGTCTGTCTGTATGTATGTATGTATGTCTGTCTGCAATGCTGCATGTCTGTATGTATGTCTGTCTGTCAGCCACGAGATACATTACTTACAAATTCGTCGTGATACTGGAAGCGGTATCCACTGATGGTGGTCTCTAGATCTCCCTGGTGAACTGGCAGGAACTGTGCCTGCAATCAATGGGAACAACACGTCATCAAGAATTACCCCATTTCAATTTTTATTTGGTCATTTTGATGCAAGTGAAGCGAACTGAGTAGTTCAGTATGCATATAATGACGTGTCAATGCTATATGTAACCCTCTCATTGCTGGATTAAACACAGGCACTGCTCGTTAAGGCATTTCCGGTTGCCTCCAGCATGGAGAAGGTGATATTTATCAGGGCTCTATTAAAGTAATCGTGTTAACACTAGTACACCAATGAAAATGTTCTAGATAATGTAGCGAATAAGATTAGTAAACACCATGTTAAGTTTGCTAAATGTGATCAAAATTGGTATAATGTGTACATTTTAACTTTTTATACAAGTATATAATGTTTAAACCTGTCGCTATCCGTGTAAATATTCGTTGAAAATGGGTGAAAGATTCCAACAGCAAAGTTAAACTCACTATGTAAATATAGGAATAATACTTGGTTTGTATGATGCTCACTATTTATTAATTCTATTATAGATTTAACGTATACTAATAGTTGAATTGAAGTATTACCAGATACGGTAAGATAAAGGACTATGCCAGTATCGTGTTAAAGGTATAACACCATAGCTATTTATGCTTGTTTTGGACTAATTCTTATATTAGCAAAATATTTACAAACTGCAAAATACATTCACTTGACATACATAAAATCATGTTTGGACTTCCAAAAACCTTTCCACCGCTGTATGGTAGACAAACATCCACTGAAAACCCCCATAAACAGCTGAGAGACAACCTGAATATGGTGGTACTGTTATTTGCTTCGTTATATCAATGCAAGGGGACATAACTCAGTGGTACGACTTAAAATATAATACGCAACGGTAACGTCAAAGGGGACATAACTCTAATGTTTGGTCGCATTCCTTCTTAGAACAGTGATGCATACAAGACAAGATAAATAGCGGAACGTTCCCTATATTCATATAAAATATTAATATGTTGATAACTATTGAGTACTGGGGACTAAGTACATCAGTAAATAACAACTTTTGGGTAGATAAATCAAGCGTCTCAGATCGAAATTCGTGTTTCCATTCTATATAGATAGACATTGCTAGTCGAAGCTGAGTTTGCAAAGTTCAACTGAAGAATAGTCCATATTCCAGTGACTCCTGGCTTTCTTAGTACTTTGATTAAATTAAAGAAAATAAAAAACTATGAACACTAAACAGATGGCAAGCATGCTAACCAACAGACAACCATAACGTCTTATCGGATAAGACCTACCTCTCGACAGACCATTTCGGTCTTAACAACAACTAGTTCGTGTAGCCCAACTTTATATTAATATAATACTTACAATATTAACAATTTTAAATGAAATAGAAATATTGAATTCATATGAATTTGTATTGTATTCAATTTCACATAAACGTTAACATGCAATAAAATGCCCGGCCTTTTGAGTACAGTTTCATGATGAAAAAGGTTTCGTAATCTCGGGGCTTGGACTTACCGAAGCTACGGCTACCAGGATGGCTACACAGAACATCTGCATTTTGAAGTTTGGTATTCCTTAGAGCGGTGTCGATATAACAGACAGGTAGATGTAAAGTTCTGTCGATGACCTGGTCACGCGCATATATATATACTCCAGATAGATACGGCGGAAGATAAGATTGTAATTATAGTGGTAAATAATATTTTCTGTCTGAAATCCGACCAATTTGTGGCTCCCCCCGCTGTCAGTGACCGGAAAGACGCGGCCTAACAGTGGGAACCGCTTTCATGAAACAGCGGCCATTTTCTTTTTTATAAACCTCTTCCTTCCTACACACGAGTTAGCAGCTGGTTAGCCAGTGTACTGCTCCTGACGACAGCGGGACGCTGGAAATAATAATATGACGTATTAATAATTATAATGTTAAAGATTGTTTTGAAACTATGTGATGTATCGCTTGATCCATTGACAGGAGAAATACTATGGTGCTGTGATCAAGCTGTCGCGTATAGCTAGCATACCAGGAAATACAACTTTATTATGCCTACATTTTGAGAGAGTCGGGGAGCACACACTCTGAACATATTTCGAAACTTCTAGGAAGAACACCCCCGGACCACACTAAATAACATTGTTGTTGTTGTTCCTTTGTGTGTGTGTGTGTGTGTGTGTGTGTGTGTGTGTGTGTGTGTGTGTGTGTGTGTGTGTGTGTGTGTGTGTGTGTTTGCTATATACATGTAGATATCAGGAAATTGTACTTTGTTACGCTTAAATGCTAACGGTGTCAGGAGCATGCCGTCCAAACCCCACAATCTTATAAACAAGTGCGAGAAAAATGTACATGTATGTATCTATCTTGACCTGTTGTAGGCTTAAAGGCATACTATCACAGATAAATGTAGTTATGGTTGTTTTTGGACAAGTCTTGGCTACAACTGCAAAATACGTTCACTTGACATATATAAAATCATGTTTGGACTTCCAAAAACCTTTCCACCGCTGTATGGTAGACAAACATCCATTGCAAACGCCCATCGACAGCTGATAGACAACCTGAATATGGTGGTATTTTTATTTGCTTCGTTATATCAATGCAAGGGGACATAACTAAGTGATGCATCAACGACAAGATAAATAGAGGAACGTTCCCTATATTCATATAAAATATTAATATGTTGATAACTATTGAGTACTGAGGACTAAGTATATCAGTAAATAACAACATTCGGGTGGATAAATTAAGAGTTATTAGTCTCAGATCGAAATTCGTTTGTCCATTATCTAGTATGCCTTTAATTAGAACAGTAATCATGGTCATTACTGTGAAGTTGTCAGCGCATCTGATCTCAGCTTAACTTGAGCCGATTTACACACCATAATATGTCATGCCTTATCTCTACCGCAACACACTTCATGTACACATTATCCTTCGTTACCGGTATCAGGACATGTTGACAACATACACGTACCATTGGTAATTAGAGGCATGCAATCAAGGTTTGTTGATATATTAACGATCAAGCCTATTTAGTGGGCCTATATTTACCTGAAAGTATTAATTGATTTATCTACAAGTATATTGGGAAGCAAGCTACATCATTTTCAGCATATCAATATTTTCATATTTTACTTTATTATTATTTTGCTTTTTATCTCGCGATACATTTGATAATGAAATATGTCAATAAACCGTGATCGTATGCCTTTAAATTTTTTATTGGAATTCTCATCAGAATAAAACCAATAATTTTCGAGAAAATATTGTGAACAAATTATTAAGAGACCGCCGTGCGTGTTTGAACGATTTTGGTAAAGTTGTGTTGTATGCAAGGCGCCCAGCGATGTCCAAAGCATTAAAGGCATAATTTCACAGTCTGATTAAGTTGTCGTTTGGGACTGAATTAGAGGTAAACATGCATTTAGTACATGCTCTTAGCATACACATCATCATAACAAATAAAATGTTGATAACTAGTGAGACATGTGGAATAAGTTACTAGTTGTATAAAGTACTTGTGTAGTCAAAACAAATGCATTTATTTTCAGGTAAAACCGTGCTAGACCACTATCTCGGTCAACCATCTGTGATATTATGCCTTTAAAACATTGCAACAGCAAATCACATGTATGCTGATACAAGTATGTATATATAAGATTTGCTGTTCCGCGATTAAAGTGCAGTTTATTTTAATAAATACTACTCTTTCAATTTCGGTCATAACAATTATTTGGATTCAAAATATATTTAATAAAACCTATAATTAAACATATTGGTTCATGGTTGACTGATTTATTTGATATTTGATAGATATCGATGAAGCACTGACTTCACTACATAATCTAATATACTAATGGCAATAGTTTACATATGATCTTTACACAGTTACCCAATAGTATATACTGTATATACATTACAACACTTTAAGGTATACTATGTTTGTCACTGTCATAAGTTCTCTCATATAGTTATGCTATTCACCCCCTGCCGTATAAGCTAGGCGCTATCTGAACCGAATACGTCATTTAAAATACTAAACTCCATAGCGATACATTACTTCCGGTAAGCAGTGGTTTGTCGTCGCCGCTAGGAATGTTGATTTGATTTGACTAGATTTGATCAAATACATCGATATTTACGGATTGTAAAATATACGTTGTAAGGGTGTGACCCTACTATAGTCCCTGCCGGGCTGCTACGTCAGTTAGATGTATATATAACACCAGCTTTGACATTAAACCGCATCATTCTCACAACGAACAACATGAGCAAGTCAACATCTTTATTAAGGACGGCTGTGTTCGGTAAATATTAATTTAATGCTAGCAACATAGTCATAACTATTAAGAAATAGAAAACGGAAAACAAATCAATGTTCTACTGGCAATTAGGTATACATGTAATTTACTTTATTGTTTGTGCGCCACGATTACAGAATAATATGCCATAGTATTGATATTTAAGTTAGCAGTATGCTCATTTATTATAAAGGCGAAACATTTTATGTGTAATAACATGCATATTTGTGTAGAAAGATGCCAGTAAAACAGTTGTATACCCCTTCTATCACACAGGTATCTTCATTGCCGCGGCATTTGGCCAGTTTGGTTTCGGCGGAAGTCCGTTCCAAGGTCAAGCAGGAGGAGGGTTCAGAGGGCAAGTTGGAGGAGGAGGAGGGTTCAGAGGGCCAATTCAAGGAGGAGGAGGAGGGTTCAGAGGGCCAATTCAAGGAGGAGGAGGGTTCAGAGGGCCAATTCAAGGAGGCCCAGGTTTAGGAGGCCAGTTTGGCGGAGGTAACCCATTAGCTGGACTCTTCCCACAACAAGCTCGTCAAGCCCCCGACCCACCTATGCCCTTAGGCAGGCAGATCAAGACCAAGAGCAAGGGGGAACTCATCGACTATCTTGTGGGGGTGATCGTCAAGAACCACGAACGTATCGCTCACATTACCCATCACAACTACTCTCAGATATTAGAGGAAGAGGCGAGACCTAAACACATACCGACGAGATTGGACACCATCAAACAGGCGCTCAAAATCCACAATCTTACTCCATGATATGTTTCATTCACCATTTCCGGTCTACATATAGGAAGGCAGGATAAACTCATTGTATAAAATCATGCGTCAAATTACATGTTCAAACAATAATTCAGCTGTATACTCACATGCCATATCATTGTGTATTCTTGTCATGTATTGATAAATATGTAAATAAAACATGAACTAATATGCTTTTAGTTTGGTGTAATGTTTGGTAGTGATGTACAGGGAGTGAGCACTCGGCTGTTTTTACATATTCCACTAGTTTCGGACGATCTTGTGTCTGGTGATGAATTGTCACAAGCGAACAGATTGAATATACTGATGAATCCAATGCATAATAAACAACATACCGGTAGTTGTATTTACACGTAAACATTCATGACTCATATCACCACTACTACAGACAATGAAGCCTAAAACTGGATTCATACTTTTAACGGCGTAACACGGCGCAACTCGCTAGCACACGCTTACCCAAACACTCTAGATTTAGCTTCCTGGGGGAGTGTGTTTGGACTGCTACACCGGTAAGTGTGTGCTAACGTGTTGCGCCGTATAACACAGTTAAAAGTATGAATCCAGCAGGTGTTTTCAGCGCGTTTTATATAAGAATTTGTATGTTCACGCAATGTATAAACTTTGATAGTATTGTATAGTATGCCGTAGTATAATACTTTATTATATTTTACAGAAATGTATATATCCCGTCGATATTCGATAATTACTAGTAGGCCTACCTAAATATTAGTAAACAAAGTCGTTTGAGTTATGCTAGGCGCCCACTTACACGATGTGAGCTACGATGTATCACGATATCAATATCGTGTGTAAAAGCTCGTCAAAGTTCTTCATTATATAGTTCGCAACGTACTCGTGGTACTTCGTGAGATATCGTAGATGGGGAACAGGTTTTCAACATGCTGAAAACGTTTGCATTGATCATATGACATCGTTTTCTCACGAAGTACAACGAGTACGTTGCCAACTAATGAAGAACTATGACGAGCTTACACACGATATTGATATCGTGATGCATCGTCGCTCACACCTACCTGTAAGTGGGCGCCTAGCATTATAGTCGTGATCATTGTATACGCCTACTTTTAATAATGTATTCGTAAAGACTGACACGCATACTATGGGTAGATATAGATGTACAATGTAAACTTATGAGCATAGACTATATAGTATTTAAAATATGTTGAAATTAATGTCTACCACGAGCATAAGCATATAATTATATACAGCTGTCTTCAGAAACATGCTAACTGAAAACAAAACTTATATGTTCGCCAAATATATTTACATAATAATATATTTTTGAAATGACAAATGTGTCCTAATTGTAATTTCAAGTTCACGTATTTAGACCTTTTTTTCGGTTTTCACTTGAATACATGGTATAATGAGCCCTCCTTAACATATTTTTTTTATAATTATGTTGTTAATGAAAGTATGTCACTGCCAAGTGTCTTAGATAATAAAGCACATCACGAATCTGTCAACACACACATTTGAAGAACGTAGGCCTACGTGCTTGTCACGTCACTATGGTAACCATATCCATTTTTTTAAGGTTATTATTTTGTCATGTCGTTATATTAAGAAATATGAATATGAATAATAGGGACAGTAAGTCTCGTCAGGGTCATTCTGGTGATAGGAAGAATGTCGACGGTTGCTATGAATGACGTCTGAATCGTTTGCATGTGAGGTCACAATGGAATGTCGTCAAATGTGTGGTGCATTTAGGTGTTTGACCCGTTTATGTCACCGGATATTGAATGAATCTCGGGCTATCTCGTGTCAACTTACGGTCCCTATATTCCTTAACTTGCAATTGACCTTGGTGTTTGTTAACGTTAACTTTCAAAGTAACAGTAAATTCGACTACTAGTATTCTATCTCCAAATGTTATTTCAAGGTAAAAGATAAATGTCATGTGCTTGATGAAGAGTTGAGGTTATAGAATACTATTAAATGTTAGTGCTTCAGTTTTAAAAAATAAATAAAAAAGGTTCTCTTCAAACAAAAACGTACATGTTTACAAAAACTAACATGATTTACTTGATTTCCTATTTATAGTTTGTTCATGTCCTCATACAAGTACCGATTATGTAAAAACATCTATAGACCATCACATATTAAAAATAAAGACGTGCAAAACTTCAATCGCCATTTTCTGACAACCAGTGTACTATGAGATTATGATTTAACTGAATTGAGGTTTGTAAATCGGCTTTCACGATTCTTTCACTCATTAAACTAATTACTATAACCAGAGATAACCAGTGACACCAATAGCGATAACTAACAGGGTGGAGATGTGGCTATAAGCAATTTACGACATTCACTGCATTGCTTGTGCGACGTCCGGAACGGAACATGTATAGAACAAGATAGAAACGTTGACCGGTAAGCGGAGAAACCGTGTTAACGGAGACCATTATAACGGGGTCTGACTGTAGTATTTATAATAGAGAGAGAGAGAGAGAATAGTTTATTTCAGTGTCACATGGCAGGACATATACATGTTAATATCAATGTTAAAAGATTTGCA
>JAUTBX010195042.1:0-14851 GCA_032361465.1 Lepetodrilus tevnianus
AGGGACAAAACAATTAAAGTGCTAAATATGGTAGTTTCTGTTACAATAACATCATTCTTATTATTGTTTCTTCTTGGTAATACATTGTAGTTTAGTTTGAATGATAATTTAGGTGTACAAACTATTAGAATGTCCGAATAATTAAGAGTAATTACGGTAATAAAAAGATAGCTATCCATTCATTAGTTTTCATTATTTGTATTAAAACATATTACTATTATGTATCATACTTACAGAGGCAAATACCACAAACTGAAGTATGGAACTGACCTTAATCAAGATGACATGAAGCCCCCCAACTTTGACAAGAAGACAGATGGTACAATAGAAAATCGTAAATCCTGTTTATGATAAACTGTGTACTCAACAGTCTCAACCTGATTTTTCAATAGTTGGTTTTCTAGTTAAAATGGTACATTCTGCCAGTTTCCCTCTTAAGGTGTCCTTTTGAGAAAACAATTTCACTGATTTAATTACCATAATTATTAGCTACTCAGGATAATAATACATTATTATTGTGTAGACAAATTGAAAGATACAAATAACTTTGAAATAGTTT
The DNA here is from genome assembly GCA_032361465.1 of Lepetodrilus tevnianus. Taxonomy (NCBI): domain Eukaryota; kingdom Metazoa; phylum Mollusca; class Gastropoda; order Lepetellida; family Lepetodrilidae; genus Lepetodrilus; species Lepetodrilus tevnianus. Next base: position 560 of record JAUTBX010195042.1, read on the forward strand.
ATTAATTATCATGATTCTTTGTTGTTATGAATTTATTATTATTATTGTTGTTGTTATATTATTATTATTATTATTATGGTTATTATTATTATTATTCAGATGACCTCATCGATGGAGAGTCACTGTTATCATCTGGTCCAAATAGTACGGCATCATGGCGACAAGGGAGACAACTGTTACGACAGTAAGTTATCAAATACACTTTTGCGTTGTCAAAACAGAAGATGTCTTTGCCATGCATGGGAAGTTTGCACACAAAGGAACTTAGTGCTACAGATGTTATAGGTTTCCTCATGCCCTAATAGACAGACAAAGTGTGATATGAGTAAAATAATCTCAAAAGTGGCTCTAATCCCCTAAAAAAAAACAATGCACAAGACCATAATAATCAGAATTACCTTACATACAGAAATGATGTTACTTCTCAATAAGCAAACTTTTTCTGATAGTTCAGGCCATGTCTATTTAAAATATGTTTCTTGAGTTAATTTTGAGTTTTTCTTTGTTTTTGTAGATACTTACAAGAAATCGGTTACACAGACACAATCATCGACGTGCGGTCCGCACGTGTTAGGTCGTTGCTGGGGTTACAGCCTCACACAGAGAACGAAGCCGACGGTGCTCAGCCAGGTCTGGTTAATGGGGAACAAAGCCTGGGAAAAGGAGGAGTTGCTTCTGGAAAAAGGTAGGAGTCTGCTGTCTGTAGTGCTATGTGAGTATCTCCACATAAAAGCATTTATATGGGCCCTTCATGTCATTTGTCTTTTGTAAACTTTTAACTGACACACCATGATGATCAATATGACCTTGAAAGTTCTGAATCCTAGTTTTTAAAGATAAATAAATACAAAATTGTATGCTTTGTCAGGTTGAATGATGTTCCTACAAAAGTATTTCATATAATAATTACATCACAGTATTTCCTAGACACCTGATATAATAATAATATTACAACTATTATTGTTATTATTATTGTATACATTGTTGTGTACACTTTTGTAGATTGGGGACAAAGAAAGTCGGAGGTGCTGCCACCAACATAGAGGGCGCTCTTATCGACACAGAGGCTGCCGTCATGACCACGTTCGATTTCCTGGCCTCCGAGAATGTTGTAGATGACGACGATGACAATCTAAGGTTAGTAAATTACTGTTTTTGTATTGAATTGTCATCCCCCATGCATCGTCACTTATGGGTAAACTATTCCTGCTGTGACAGAAAACAATAACTCACCGACTCACTTATCCACTGTGTTTCAACTTCAACTTTTAAGTTTCAAGTTTCAACTTTATAAGGGATGAAAGATTCTTGCTGTGACGTAAAACAATAATTCACACACTCGCTCATAAAGGACAGTTATGTTGTTTTTTTTAAACACCAAAGAAATCAAGAAAGAAAAACTATTGTTGATCACGTATCGCTCTCTTTCTATAAAAGCTGAAGTGATAATTGCTATCCCTACCTTGTCAAATACAGTAGACCTCGCATATAATGGTCTCGCATATAATGGACTGAATCTGAAGTCCCAGTCCAGTCTAACGCTAATTGCGGCGTATGCGTATAACAGACTTCGCATATAACGGACAGAAATAGCCGATCCCAATGAGTCTGTTATAAGCGAGGTCTACTGTATACAAGTAACTAACTCATCATAGATTTACACGTTGTGTTTGGTTTCAGTGATGAGAATGAAGATGGAGGATCAGCAGATGATGAGTCAGATGAACGATTAGAAAGAAAGAGTCACACAATCACGGTAAGACCCACCATTCATAATCTCCAATAAACCTCGTCCCTTAGGAGCTCCTAACTCGAGTTATTACCTCCTAAAGTGTTTCACGACGACGTCACAAGTGATAGTCCTTCTTAAATTGAATCTAACTTAGTATAGGCTGTGTCCTAACTTCAGATTTTTATTTTCAACGAGCTAAAACTACTGCAGAAAGCTTGTAAACCAGGGAAGCAATATGGTCTATCCGGTATCAATGTTTGCGAAAGTTACCCTTTTGACACAATATTGATAGGATGCGCTATCTGTAGGGTGGTAATGCAGTTATCATCCTTGGTCTGTCAGTACCAGCCAGATGTTTCGGGTTTCCTCCTGACCTAAACTGACAAGCTGTGATATAAGTGAAATAATCTTGAAAGTGAATAAACACATTTTTTTACAAAAAGAAAAATTATAAAATATTATAATTTTGTTTTGTATTTTGAAAGCATAGACCAAAAAAAACGCATAATTTACAACAACACAAAACACTTTGGCGTAACTGCGAGATGTCATTGTCCTGTGAATGTTCCGTAGATGGTGGGCAACGAGAGTATGGCCGGAATCGAGGACGTCTTGGGAGACCCAGAGACTGAAGAGGCTCTGGCGGAGTTCGACTTCCTGGTCTCCGAGAGCGGAGAGGGTGCAGGTGAAGCACGTAGTCATGGCGATGGGACAGAGTGGGGTAAGACAACGACAGTATCGCACACACAGTTCACGTCATCACTTGTCACATTAAAATCAGTTCTTTTTGAGTTTTTCTTTTTTTTATCATGTCTAGACAATTTTGATGGTGTTCCTGTTGGCATTAATGTAAATACGATAGATACATCCGTCTTATATTTAATTTATAATATTGCATAAGGGTTAAATATTTTATGTAAAAAAAATGTTTAATCTGGAGTAATTATTGTAATTGGGTCATAACATACTTGACCTACAGTCTATGCTATTTGTTTGATGTCTTGTTATATAATGGCCATTGTCAGTGTGTTTATATAAAATATTGAATATTCACGTTCTACTAATGATGCCTTTGCATGGGATTCTCCCAACCCAACGTGCATGGATTGTAAACTATTATTGAAACCAACGTAATCGAGATTCCATCTATATGCATACATCTACCGTATGTTTGTATGTGTTTTATTGATATATGTTCATATACCAACGGATACTGCTTCAGTAACACCATCTATGTTTCTTTTCTTAGAAATAGTGTTCCTGTTTTAATTGTGGAGTGTTGTGGTTACATGTTACATCTCGTTACATGTTAGTGCTTTCCTATTCCTCTTTCACGTACGGCAGTACTAACAGTGTGACAGTTTTGCTAATAACAAAAAACGGACAAAATGTGGAAGTTGTGCAAATCGTGAACAGTTGAAAAGGTAAAAAGGAAGTATTCAAAACGACAACAGTCCAAATGTGAAGATGCCAAAACGTGGCAGTAGATAAATATCTATAAAATCAGAAATTCTTTTGAATTTTCATTATTTTCTGCAAAAGCTGGATATAAGCTGACGATAATTATTTAGGCGAATACAGTAGGAATTTCTTTTAGAAAATGATTCATTTTTCCTCATCATTTTTCTCTAACAATTCGGTTGTTGTTTTTCTCTTTCTTTCTCAACTTCCCTTCTCTTTCTCTGTCTATCTCTCTATCTCTCTATCTCTCTCTCTCTCTCTCTCTCTCTCTCTCTCTCTCTCTCTCTCTCTCTCTCTCTCTCTCTCTCTCTCTCCTCTCTCTTTCCCTTTCTCTTTTACTGAAGATCTAGGGAAAAGAACACATTGATTTTGAGGAATGAAATCCAAAATATGGAACTGAAATCCAATCCTAAACCAGTTGGTTGATTATATATACAAAACAAAATGAGAACATTTGGGATAGCATTATAAAGGACTCCAGCATGAAAGAGCTACTGTCAGTACTAACTATATCCTATAACGGAATGACCGCAACAATGAAGAGTGCTTGTCCCCCCAATCCATCTTGTGTCTTGACCACGCTGCCGCCATCTTTCCTCGACCAAAACCTCCGCTTCTAACTCGGCTAGGTGGTTCTAGAGTCTTCTCTCTCAGCGTCACGTGCAACCACTTGTATTACGCAGAAAAACGGGAACTGCAGTCAAACGAGGAATGGGTGGTCGATCGAGAGCAATTATCTAAACTTAAAGAGCAGTACAAACAGGAGAGAAAAGGAAAGAAGAATAGTAAGTGTTTTGTTGCCTATGCTGCTACGACTGACAAACAAAGTTGTTTTTTTAATATAAAGATTTGAGCATGGAAATGGTAGTTGTTTAGTGATTGTAGTCACTGCTGGTTGTTAAATGTTGTTGTCGATGGTAGAATACAGCGTTTTTTTCTTAAACATGTTTCCATTTGCAATTAATAAGTCCTGAATATTTAAAGAAATTCGAAGTAATTTGTCATGGTAGTATTAGTAACGTGTAAATCACTAACAAAGTAACATGCATTCGTAAATCATATTTATTAAGCTTTTTTAAAAAGAAATTGGGGACATATTTAAAGAAAGAAAGTAATTTCAGCATTACCACAAGTTTGTCTGGGCTACGGCTGGGTATGGGGATGGGAGCAGGGGGTCTGGGCTGGGCTGGGCACTGACTTTGCTTGCATTGTGTGTGACATGTGTATACTTGACTGCGTTACGTACACTGTGGCAGGGCCAACGCGGTCTGCACTCCAAGCCATGCTTGCTAACTTGGGCTCTGAGGACGACATGTCACCAGCACTACAAGCAGGAGCAGCTGGCACCGCCGTCACTGGCAGTAGTAGTCCTGACGTAGATGACATGGGTATGACAGTCACTGACACGGCACTAACTGGGCTGCAACCATCATTTTTTATTAACTTAATATATTTCGTCTCTAGAAAAATCTTTCACATTTCAAATTCAATATTCTATTTAAAATCCAGATTTCAAGACAGTCAAGTTTAACTATTTTTTTTGGCTTTAAATTAATGCTCATTTTTAAAATAATCAAAATTTAAAATATTTTGAGAATCTGTAAAATGAAAATTTTATTGGAATAGCATTGCTACAAATTGTGGTTCATTACCTAATGGTATCAGATCTTATCTATTCAGTTTTGTTTGATTATGGAGACGGAAATAACTTATACGAAAATATTTTACAATATTATTCGTATCGCGGTGATCACGGTAGCCCATGTTTGTGTCTTGCACTGACTCACTCACAATGTTTTGCTCTTTGTTTTGCATGTTTTTACGTTAGCACTACATCTCACATTTTCGTTCATGAATGTGCTTTTATACTTTTTTCTTTTCAAAAGCATCACATAAATTTGTGTTTGAATCACACCTCTTTTCACAATACCACATTTTTTATTCACAGGAATTTGAGACAAATTGTTATGTATATTTATGATATACATATGTATGTATTTATCAGTTTTTTTTAATCAGTTTTAGATATGACACCAATAGTCTTGAATAGAGATTTAACTATTACCACATTACCATTTGTATTTCCTAGAATTTTTATTTGTTTTCCCAATTTGTAGATTTTCATTTTATTTTTACCTCCTCCCCATTTTCAGAAATGTAGAAATAAATCCATTTGCCTTGCAGCATTATCAACCATTTTTTCTAGCTTTTGTTATGAACTTAATGATGCATGAGTCACGGTCACACCACAATAGTTACATTATTAACATTATTGGAAAGGTATAAACTATTTGATCATTAAATTAATTTAACATCTTTTTATGTTTGTCTGTACAGTGTACTCTGCATATACCGGCACACGTTGGGACCAAGATAATATGCCGGTTTTGAGAGAGTGCCGGATTACTCAGTTTATCCAGAGTTCCGTTCGATTTTGGTCAAAGTCATATGCAACTACAAGTTGAAACATCAGTGCTAACATATACATGTATCTCACACATTATACGACACGCTTATCTTTTGCTGGTCGCTCTGCCATGATGATTATACTAGCAATCTAGCTCTATTTGAACACATTGGATACATATGTACTTACATTTACTATGGTACATCTAATTCTAAAAAGAGTCATCGTAATTTAGTCAGTACTTGCATAGCAATCCCTCTGATCAACTGTGTGTCATCTTCACATAAATGACATGCGACCGGGACGGCCAATTAAATGGCTGCCAATACCGGAATGCTAAGCTGGTTAACTTAAAGATGGGCAATTCAGTGAGTATCCCGGCTGACGGATAGTAATCCAATTGAATAACTGTGTCCCGCGACTATAGTACGACCACTAAACGGCCGTCATCAAAAAGATTCTCACTCCTAACCCGGTTTATACAAGGTAAATTAGTAGTACATTAACACATCTGATCCGCTTGTTGATGCTGGTATACGGAATAGAGAGATGCCGGTGTATTCAGATGTTAACCAATTATAAATGCACTGGTGCTGGGCGGGATGCCGGTATTTGCAGAGTACACTGTAGTTCATAAGCATACATTAACTCCAATGAGCCTTGACATTACTTTGAAATAAGTTAGATCATAGGTCAAGTGTCAACTGGATCATGAATCCGGGATTTGGAATAAATGAAAATGTCTTTACAGCAAAACTGCATTGTAGTGGTATACAATAAAAACAGATTTAAACATGTTTTAGGAAGGCTTATAACATATGTTTAATATTTATCATAGGTGCACGATTAAAATAGAAATTGCATACATATATTTTAACTGCTGAGTGCGAACTGTAGTTATTATACAAAGAAAAGGAAAAGAGTATTTATAATGCTTCAGAATGTTGTGTAGGTAACAGGCAAAGTTTAGTAGTAATGAGTATGCTAGAATTACTTTGCATGATATGAAATGTTGAATCAAGTTAGTCATGCATCATTGGAACAGGCTGCTGTGTTGAAACAGGAAATACAAGCATGGCTAACTATTATGAGTTATGTCTATGTGTTACTAAATCTTCAATATTAACACATACGGTCACAGTAATTATTGTGACATAATAATTACATACTTTGAACATGTTGAAGCTGAAAAGTTCTATTCATGAATCGGAGCTGATCTAACATAATCCACAAATTTAGGTCCATTTATCACTTTTCCATTTTCCTTCAAGTTCAATACTGATTTAAATTTTTTTTATTTTTTTTATTCATTTGATTATTTACTAGTAGTCATGAATATCAGTGAAAAGGAATATTTTCAGGGCAATACCACATTATCTTATTCTGGTTCTACTTTTAATAGGCATAATAAAAGTTAAAAGAAATAATTACTAAGTTTGATTTTGTTTTCTTCTGCTATTAGGTGTTCAAGGAAGCGGATCCATGCCATTTTCGCCGGGATCCCGGAAGCCGATCCTGGGGATACCGGGAAGCGATGACGATGCTCTGGACGCCGCGCTAGGTCTGGGAGAGTTAGCTGGCCTAACTGTAACCAACGAGGCAGACCCCATAAGTTACGATGTACGCACATTTCAGAATACTATCATGAAAACTAAATGTTATTATAATTTGTATTACTAAGTGGATTTTGTTTCATGTCTATTTAACCCTCTTCCTGCTTGATTAGACAGACACATCAACTTTTTAGGGCATCTCTGGTTGCCTTCAGCATGGAGAGGGTTAAATTTGATCTGAAATGTATGTTTTACATGTGTGATACTACACTGTATGGAGAAGGTATATTATCTGTTCACTAATGTTGTATTATGTATGTTGTAGATTTCAGCACCAAAAGAAGTTTATAGAAAAACTTGGAATGCAAAGTATACCCTGAGAAGGTAAGATAATTATTATTATTTCTTTTTATTTTTTATTTTTTTAGTAACTCCAATTTAAATCTGTCTAAGTAATTATGGGTGGTGCTGTGGGTTGGGTGGGGTAATGTATATTTGTTATACAAATTGAATTCTAGTGATATTAATAATTAAAAAAAGGTCAATTTGCACATCCCGATGCTTATCTCTCCATTGCAGTCACTTCGACGGCGTCAGGGCACTGGCATTTCATCCTGTGGAACCAGTGTTAATTACGGCTTCAGAAGACCACACGCTTAAATTATGGAATTTACAGAAGACTGTCCCTGCTAAGAAGTAAGCTATCCATGTCCTGTTTAAACCTCTCCATGCTGAAGGCAATTGGAGATGCCCAAAAGAGACGTGCCTAATCCAGCAGGTTAAACAAAATACACAAATGCTTGGTCCGTCAGTACCAGCTGGTGCTCAGAGATTTACTGCAGAATTCAGCACTACAGATGTTGTAGGATTTGTCCTGCCGTAAAACTGACAACCCGTGATACTAGTGAACGTCTTGAAAGTGGATCTAAAAAAAAAGAAAAAGAATTTCTACTTGATTGTACACATTTTTTCCATGGTTGATCAATCATCATAATCTTGTTGGAGTAGGGCATGTCAGGTTTACTACAACATTCAACACTACAGATATTGCGGGTTTCCTCTTGCCCTAAAACTGACAAGCTGTGAATATTCTTGAAATCAGCTTACCACCTCAATTTAGAAAAATATATATATATTTTTTTTTAATCCCACCTACCGGTATTTGTTCATTTCTTTACTTTGCTTTCATGTTTAATGTTGTTGTTCCAGAGCAGCGTCGTTGGACGTGGAACCAGTGTACACGTTTCGAGCCCACGTTGGTCCTGTGTTATGTCTGGCTGTCGCCACCAATGGCGAGCAGTGTTTTAGTGGAGGCATGGACTCCACAATTCGGTGTTGGAATATTCCCAGCTCCAATATTGATCCATATGACTCATTCGGTGAGATTCACATTTGACTTCTCATACAAATGCAAAAAAACCCATGATATACATGAAATAATATTGAAAACGGCTCTAAACCCCAATTTATATAATTTTACAAAAAAAATGAAATACAGATGCATACTTCTCGCCATAAATCAATAGATCATGCGCAGAAAGGCGTTATTTTTAATGATAAATACATTAAACAGTTTTTAAATTGAATGGATGCATGTATTCATAAAATAATACATACAAATTATTTTTGTATACCAAAGGTATTTAGTATAATTTTCTGAAAATAATTATTCAATGGACTGGATACTAGGATATCAGTACAAGCCCGATATTAATTCTATATGTGTTCTTTGGTTCTTTGTCCATGTGTAGTTGTCTCCCATGACTAGTCACATGGGCCCCGAGATTACAAAATGGTTTGGGTATGCTTTCATGCTCAAGCTCAATTTCTTTTTACGGGGATTTGTGAACAAAATTTTGAGCATGAAAATCGTACTCACAAAAGTTTCATAATCTCTATGGTCAGGAATTTCCATTCAAACATTAATGTTCAGTATGTTGTGTCGCCAACAGATCCAAGCGTTCTGGGAGACACGCTGGTGGCACACACGGACACTGTGTGGGGTCTGTCCATACACAGCACCAAGATGCAGCTGTTGTCGTGTTCCGCCGACGGAACCGTGCGGCTGTGGAGCCCCGGAACCAAGTCTCCTCTCCTCAACACCTTCACTGTGGACACAGGTACTGTCAGGGGGCGTTCCAGTTCCATGGAAATATTTTATGGAATAATTCAAATTATGTTGCTTGTGATGTATTCTATAGCAATCGACTGTAAAATAGTTGATAGTTGTACAGAAGTGATTTATGCCTTATGCGTGTGCATGTGTAATTTGTCAATTTGATAAGATTCTATTTCATTGTTAATTTCTTGTTGCAATGTAAAACAAAAACAATAACTCACTCTATCCTATCGATTCATTTTATGTGATCTATCTTTTCCCCCTGTTTTGTCCTTGTTTTTTGTCTGTGCCAGCTGGTACTGGTTCCCTGGTGCTTGGATTGCTGTATCTTTTTAGGGATAACACTTACATGACTGATTTGCATTTCAGAAGAAGACGGAGAACCCACCTCTGTCGATTTCGTACGTTGTGACCCCAGTCAGATGGTGGCTAGCTATACGTCGTCAAATACCTACGTATTCGACATCGAGACGGGCAAGCAGGTTCTCAAATTAGAAACAAAAATAAATTCAGGTAATATTGGCATGTCAAAATCTGCACCAAATTTGTTCGCCCCTATTTAATGGATTTTTGAGAGATTTATCTGTATACAATTTTCAGGAATTATTAAAGCAAATCTTGAGAATTTTGAAATCCAGAGAGAATTCTTTAATTTATTATTATATAAAATATTTTCAAAAATAGTGAAATTTTCCATGGATCTGCAGAAATCTGATTTATTTGTACAAGGGACTATTTATTTGACCTGGATGTTTCTTTGGGCCCAGACTCTGGGCTTCTTTTGTGCTAACATCACAATTTCCTAATGCCATTCTGGTGTTATCTTTAGTAACTTTCGTCGCAACTGGGTGAAAGATTCCCGCAGCAACATTAAACTCCATATTCACTTACTCACTTTAGTAACTTGCTTAAGTTCATTTATAATTTATATCTGGCGTGTTGTTTCAGACTCTAGTGGGAGCAATCAAATCAACCGAGTGGTAAATCACCCGACACTTCCAATGACCATAACAGCACACGAGGATAGACACATACGGTTCTTTGACAACAACACAGGTATGTCATTGTATATAGTCAGACACTGTGCAGACGATACTGGCTATTACTCGAAATTAGGGGGAAGACAAGGTGTTATTACACATTAAGTTCAGATGAATTGCTATTACATGATATATTCCATTTGCTTCTGAGGGACGGGGTGTAGCACACTGGGAGAATGCTGAACCTCTGAGCCAAAGGCTCTTTATTCAAATCCCATCCCGGGAGCCCGGCATCAAGGTTCGCGAAAGTTATCTTTCCGATACGATCATGATAGGATGTGCTGTCTGTACCGTGACAATGCAGTTATCATCCTTGGTCTGTCAGTACCAGCTAGTGCTCACAGGTTTACTCCAACATTCAGCACTACGGATGTTGCTGGTTTCATATTGTCGCATATGGTTGAAAGATTCTTGCAGCGACGTTAAACTCTATAATCACTCACTCCTGTCCTAAGCTGATAAGATAATCGTCATGTATTGGTGACAGATTCCCGCTGTGATGTAAAGCAATAATTCACTCACTTGCCTAAGCTGTTATAAGTGAAAGAATCTTGACAGTGGTTCTAAATCCCAATTTAAAGAAAATTAAAATTAAATCTTCTGACTTACTCTTTCTATGATTGTCATAATGGCTTTGTGTTGCAGGAAAAATTATCCATTCTATGGTGGCCCATTTAGATTCAGTAACAAGTTTAGCAGTGGATCCAAATGGCCTGTACCTATTATCAGGGAGTAAGTATCATTCTCAAATATACTAATAATGTCTACTTATAAGGCGCATTATTACACACTTTTGACAGTGTGCTCAAAGCGCTACAATATATACTGTACAGATTTAAAATCGGATACAAAACAAAAAACACCAAGATCTAGATGCGGTTTCATTAATAATTTTTATTTCATTTTCTACGTCTAGATCTATAGTTTTAACTGTTTGAAAATCTAAGTACAATGATGACTATATGACTGGATAGTTTGGGTGTGTGTGTGGGGAGGGCGGGGGGCGGTAGATACCAAACCGGAATACAAGCTTGATTTAATTTTGATATCGTACCTGATTTCTTTTCCAGTATTACGGATTATGAAGTCCCATTCAGATTATCATATATCCATTAGTACATGACATACCACTCTTTGATTAACTTCACAAATGGATGAAAGATTCCCGCAGCAACATTAAACTCCATATTCAATCACTTTGCTTAACCCTTGCCAGTCTTGCCCTGTGGGTCTGGTCTTACTGTAACGTAGTTGTTTCAGGCTCTACCCCCATGGCAAACAGATCAATGAAATTTGCGGTATACCCTACTCACTTGGCATGTTTTACTTTCAGGTCACGACTGTTCAATTAGATTATGGAACCTGGACAGCAAAACCTGTGTTCAGGAAATCACATCTCATCGCAAGAAGTTTGACGAATCTATTCACGATGTTGCCTTCCATCCACAAAAACCATACATAGCTAGCGCGGGGGCTGACGCACTTGCCAAGGTCTTTGTATGACGCACGTGACATCTAGTCGGAACACCGAAACCTGAAACAACTCTACACAGATGTCTGTGTCACACGACGTATTGACGTCGGGACAGTCGGACTGACTAATGAGGTTCAGTCCCTTATTGTTCTCTTGGACTGTAAAGTGCGACATGTTCCTGCAGATATTCTTTTTGGAAGAAAAATTGCAGTTCGTCTGGCCTAATTCTTTCACAGTGTCAAACGTCTTGTGTCATATGTGAACTATCCCATCTCTGTCTTGTGTGCATAATGGAGTTGTCTCCCCCCATGTCTGTAGAGTAACGCATCCGGGCTTTCTGTCGAGCGGAATTTCTGGAATCGGGGGAGTTCGGAGCATTTGAAGAATTAATTTATGAAAGTATGCACGTCAAGTCTTCGTTCCTTTTGTCTGTGCCATCTTTACAAAGTCTTGTGATAGGCGATTCAACTTTATGCTGTATAGAAACTGCCAGGGTTTCCTTGAATATAAATTTTTAGAACGAACATGAAAAAAAAAGAAGTGACAAGACCTTGTAATAAGTTTACGTTATCAAATGGAATCCATCATTTTGAGAAGAACGTCATTCATATTGCATTAAGACATCGCAGTTTCTAGATCATAACATATGTTTTAATATGATGTTGTCAGATAAAGCTGTGATGTCATCAGTGCACTGCTAGTGCTAGTGCTAGTGCGTGTATGTCCTGCAGTGCAAGTGCTGCCGTCACATCGTATATATGTCTGCAATAACGAGGACTACAAGAGCATAGGGATTGACAGAACGAACGAGCGAGAGCGAGAGAGAGAGAAAGAACAACAATGGACGAATTTGTCCTTCATTAACTGTGAACATAACATGTACATTTTTACCATAATATACTCAAATAGGACCTGTGGAATATTTGTAATTATATGACACTAAACTATTTCAGTATTTTCGTAGTTAGCCTGTTCATACCGAGCTATGTTTAACCGCTGTGGGCACATTACGATAATCCATGTGTGCTTGTATCTGTATATAGGCATGTTCATTGTTCCGTAGCGCTGTGTTCAAGTACTTTGTTCATATCAGCTTTAGGCAGCATGGACTTTGTTTAGTTGATTCTTGGGGGCAAAACGTGTAGATGTTTAAATGCAGCTCAGGCAAATTGATAACAATACCTCCCTGCAGCAAGATTCAATTTGGATATTTCAGCAGATATTTAAACGTAATTTTCCACTTATTTTCGGATCAGCATTAGTTATATCAATTTGCAAGGTTTTAACTGTACATTTTGGATGAATATTTATTTCATGGAATAGCATTTTAATTCAGTTATAACGTAGTTAATTAAAATGCAATTCAGTTTTCAATGACACATCTATTTTATCCTATTTACTTTTGATTAATATAAAAGAAGAAGAAGCTTAATTAACATTGGATATGTATAATATAACAACAGAGCTATTATTCTGAATACTATTATACTAATACTAATTAAGTATTAAACTATGTATACTAGTGTGCCATATGCTATGTTAACGAAGGACAATATACATTGAAACAATACCTAAAACTAACTGTCTACCTGAATCATTCACATCCGTAAATGACACAATCTCTGCCAATAGCCAGAAGCTGTTCTATATAAGAATGTTTGAGCATCAACAGATTTAACCCTATATGTATTATTTAACTGTCATTCATTTGTATCTTTGTTGACTTCCTCGATATTGTTTCTCCTGAATGTTGTTTCTTCTCGTGTATTGGTGGCTAAATCACAGATATTGCTAACATACATTTTGTACCTATTTTTCCAACCAACTACCTATGTTAAATCTAAGCCACCTTCATGAAATTTACTCTTTGAATTTTCAATATATGTCTTATTTTGCATAGTAGTACGGACATTTTATGAATTTGCAAATTAACATTGAAATCCAGCCTGATGTTGAGCTATGGTAAACTAATATTACGTAGAGCTGGATATTGCTGGAACCTCTGATACAATAGGTATCATGAATCATGATACATCTGATCGATGCACAAAATGTATTGCAAATAAACATAACATTCTTAGATCAGAAATTATTATTTTCTTGTATTTGATTGTTATTCAAACTTTTGTTACTAATACTGATCAAAACAACTATAAGTAAGAAAATAAATGTTGGATACCATAATAAATAACTAGTTTACATACTGGAAGTTTTGCAATACAGAGTAAGAAAGAGGAAATCCTACACCATAACCTTAATTCCAGAAGTATTTAGTCTGAAATAATCTCGTCGCAAATGGGTGAAAGATTCCCGCAGCGACGTTAAACTCCATATTCACTCACTCACTCTGAAATAATCATACAGAAATTTATAATAAATATGGGTATGGTACATTATCTTCTATGAATACATGTGTGACCTTGTACGGGATACCAGGCATATTGTACATGTGACAAATACTGGTACGAATTGGTATGTTGATCCAGCCCTACTAATAGGCAATTAC
>JAUTBX010195153.1:1121-14851 GCA_032361465.1 Lepetodrilus tevnianus
TTTTACTACATGTGTTTTTAGGTTTAGTTTTACTAGGTGTGTTTTAAGATATAGTTTTACTAAATGTGTTTTAAGATGAGTCCCTGTGTTACTAAATGTGTTTTAAGATTTAGTTTTACTGAATCTGTTTCCAAGTTTCATGATTTAGTCTGTAAATTGAGTCACTGTTTTACTACATGTGTTTTTAGGTTTAGTTTTACTAGGTGTGTTTTAAGATATAGTTTTACTAAATGTGTTTTAAGATTTAGTTTTGCTGAATGTGTTTCCATGTTTCAGGATTTAATCTGTAGATTGGGTCCCTGTTTTACTAAATGTGTTTTTAGATTTAGTTTTACTGAATGTGTTTCCATTCTTAAGGATTTAGTCATTAGATTGAGTCCCAGTTTTACTGAATGTGTTTTAAGATTTAGTTTGACTGAATGTGTTTCATTGTTTCAGGATTTAGTCTGGAGGTCGAGCCCCGGGAAGTGCTTGATCTCATTCAGTCCCTCAATGAAACGACGGAGACGGAGATCTCGGGACTACACTACATCTCAGGGCTCACTAACACTACACCAGCAATCCTATTGGAAGGTAAGCCGTAGTGTCTTCTCAACAATTAGTAGTAGTAGTACGGCGCAACATCATCAGAATGTGATGCGCTGGTGATGTGTGTGATGCGTCTTATTGATAAATGCTCATGTACGGCACAGCAACATCACGTCAAATCCACGGAGGAGAGTTTACATATCAAAGTCCACGTTTTTCAATGTGCGTTAGTGTTTTTGGTTTTGGGTGTAT
The DNA here is from genome assembly GCA_032361465.1 of Lepetodrilus tevnianus. NCBI lineage: Eukaryota > Metazoa > Mollusca > Gastropoda > Lepetellida > Lepetodrilidae > Lepetodrilus > Lepetodrilus tevnianus. The sequence goes on from JAUTBX010195153.1 coordinate 1,902, forward strand.
TTCTAATCTTCTCAAAAATTATTAGAAACTTTTTCAGAATGTTTAATATATCTAATGCTGTTAACTGCAATGCTGAGGGTTTTATATATTAAAGTACACATGCTTTAATGTTCGCTGGTATTTTTGGGGATGTATTTTTTTAGTCAAGCTTCAACTTTCTTGTGTTCCTGGTTGCCATTGGATATGGTTCCTACAAGTGCTTGCCCCCAGGGAGAGATTTTGTTTACTCCCATCAGGTTAAATCCAGATTTTATACTCCTACTTTTATCACTTGGGGTCACAACACGAAGAAATATCAATCAGCATGTAGCTCTCCACAGAGATAAACCTTACAACATGGAGTTTTAAAAAAATATGTATAGTTAATGAGGTTTAAAATAAATTGCTTTCCTTTGAGCTTAAACCGAGTTTCAACAGAAAACATGGCAATGCAGTTACGGGTCATTCACAGAGAGGAAAGATTACCTCCCCATCTAGAACTCTTCAGCTGTGGAGGTAATTTTATTCTGTTCGCATCCTTTAAGGGTCAATGAGATGAGATAGCATATTGAGCCTCTGGGGTGGAAATACCAACATTATCCTAATTTATCTTGTTAAACTTTCTTTCAGTAAATATTTATTAGATAAAACTATTTTGCCATTAAAAAGTATCTCGGAAATTAATTGAATATTTTTTTTATATTAACTTTTGGAGATCTAGGAATACAGCTATCTTAAAGTTCTACAGTCAGTTCTCAATTGTCCCTGCAATCTGTACCATGTCTGTGATTCCTGATAACACGCTACTTTAACATGCAGTTCAAATGATTGGTACCTGTTAGCCTGGTATTGGCTAATTAGCATAACATGGGTATAGACTTACACAGGTATGTATCTGCTTCTGGGGAGAAGTATAGCATAGTAGTCTTCAAAGGAACCATTATCAGTGAGTAGCAGTCAACTATTGACATAAGTACTCATTTTAGCCGTTTCGGTCCGTTGCCAAAAAGTCAAAGCAGAGATTTTGGCATCATGACACAGCAATTCCTCTTAAAGGAATACCGTTGCAGCATTAGATGATGGTCCATTAGTTTTGAACCATTGGAACTAAAGATTCAAAATACATTAATATTTATCATCAATTGTACCACCAAAAATCTTATTGCTCCAATGGTAGGGGAAATCATTGCCATCCTTCTGCAATATCAATTTATTTGAAAAAAAGGCATGTTTATGTTTATATTTATTTTAGAGTTATCTTCCCCTCAACTTTCCAATCACGAATATTCCAACATATATACTCCAGTCTCTAGTACTACGTAATTACTGTACTAGATAGCGAATATATACCCCAAGGGTGTTTTTATTATGAATTTCCGGTCGCATCAAATCATGAAAACAAGATCACGACCTACTTTGATGGAAGAAGGTTAATCTATTTGTAAATATAGTTACTCTCTGAGAATATTTTTTTATGTACAAAAAATAATTACAAGAGAGAAAAATGAATATGCATTTAGCTGGTTGAATAAAGCACTTGTGTGGACAAATCAAAAGCATACATGTATCGGTACATATAAAAATATAATTATTGTAATTTTGTGTAATTCTGTTAAATAAGTGATAATATGAATTTAACCTGTGACATGTATTATTATGGACAGAATGGATTCGATATTGTGGATCGCAACTGTATAGGGACCAGTCAACAAGTTCATTAAGTGTTTTTACCCATAGTTTTCCCATTAATTTCCAATAAAACATGGAATTAATTAAAACCCATAATTTATAATTTATGTTTTAAAATCAATAATAACTTATTTTCTACGAAAACTAAAATTGTCGAGCATAAATAAAATTGCCCACCCATTAACCCTCTCCCTACTGAATTAGTCACAGGCACTGCTATTTAGAGCATCTCCAGTTGCCTCCAGCACGGAGAGAATTAAACAATAAGTTATTAAAGCTTATATCCTAGCATAACAAATGTTGCCCACCATTAAATAGAAGTAACTGAACATGATGAAGCAGCCTACCTAATTTAATATTAATCTCCTAATTAATTCCAAAATTGTCGAACTTGATGATCAGGCAGCATGTGTTGTCGGCACTTCCTGATGGTACACCAGTATCTGTTTTCTTATACTTTTTATAATCCCAGTATAGTTGCATACATTCACGTCTTGTATATCCCGTGACTGGCCTCATCACTCACCGCCAGACCATCAGCATTTCAGCAGAGGTAGGGAGGGTACTCCGTATTCAGAAAGTAGAGAGAGAGAGAGAGCGAGCAAAAAATGCCCCTGTAACTAGGCCCTTTTCATATTTTCCTGAGAATTATGATATACGGTTTGTTACTAACGGCGGGCAGGATTACCCGTGAGTCATCGGCTGCCGACAAGAGACCGAAATACCTGCACAGAGAAGGTTTTACCGCTTCCTCTGCCTCCTCCTACTTCTCTCTTCTTCTCCTCGGCTCCCTGTTACAGGTGTTTGGAGCTTTAGAGTTGTGGAATCGTGGGTTGGCTGTGGTGCTCCGCGCCGCGGTGTGCCACTCTGTGCCGCTCTGTGTAGCCAGACCTCGGTGGGTGGCTGGGTGCTGGATGCTCTGCGTTCAAGGCTGAACTTAACGATATCTCCTTAATAATTGGCTTAATTCTGATATACGAAAGTGTGGAGGAGGAATAACGTGGATTGAAGATTAATACGATGATATCATTTACTTTATATTTATTTCAATGGTAAAGAATAGATTTTTTATGGGATTTTTTATGAATTAGAAATGGTTTGAAATTGTTCAGGTGTTAAATGTATGATTTTACAGATTGAGAAAAATATAAATTATTAAAATATTTCATATAAATTAGTATTGTAATTTACTGTATGGACATTCACGATCAGTAAGTCTTCAGAAATGTAATTAAATGTTTTAATATACAACCCATAAGTATGGTATAATTGGTCAGAGGTCAATGAAGTATTTAATAAATACTAACACTATATGTGTTATTCAACAGGTTTCCCGTTCCAGTCCACTATCTTTTCTCATTAAATGTAAATTAAATTATTATCATGTTAAAACTATTCAACAATATTTTCTGGTTATTTTTCATCTGTAAGTAATTTTGGATAATGAATTACAAACAAGTTGTCCACCTAATATGGTATTGTTATCAACAATTACTATACTAGAATCACACCTACTTCCACTCAAGTTCTCCATCATTATATTGTTGGGCATAGAGTCAAATTTACTGCTAATTCTTACTTTCAACCTACATGTACATGCATATGAAAAAAAATTAAAACTGTGTTAATTAACAATTTCCTCTCAGACATAGACTATTAAGAGTTTCTGCTCGCCTGAAGTGTTATGGATTTAGAAGTAATTGCAGTTATTAGAATGAATACATGGATGAGAGGGTTAGACACACACACAGCTACACAGCTAACACTACGCAGACACCAGTCTGGATTCCCGGCCAATCCCGGCCAATTACTTAACCATCATTAATTAACTGTGAATGTAGAAAGTGCTAAATCAGCAGAACCAGTCTTGCACTTCCGCTATCTATGCGCAATGTCTCGTCATCCAGGTGCAAATGGTCTCGTCGGTCTCGTCGGGAACGTTCCCCTTTGAAGAGCTCGCTTCTATAAATAGTCCTTTAGTGAATCATTCTTTTAATACAGCCACTTTTCCATCTGTTCGTTTGCTTCACCTCGTGCTCAGTCATTGGGACTTGTCTATTTCCGAAAAACCAAACTAAAAGGTACATTTGGGCATTTGGGGGAGGAAGGGGGTCGGTGAGGGGGGAAGGGGGGTGACGGTTAAAGACAGGAAGTGGTTTATGCGTAAGATTAGATTTGCTCCGTGTTTCATAAGTTTATGAATGGTTCCGGATGCAGGCGTCGAGGTGTTGTAGAGGTATCACATGGATCCAGTGCCAGGATGGGAACTTTATATCTGTGGCCAATGACACTGCGGTTGTTCGTCTCTATCTGCACTTGCTGAGGTCGATGTGATGCGATTCCCCCACCCCCCACCCTCTATTTTCTGAGACTGTTTTATTTTCTAAGTCTATTTTTTTTCTCAGATTTTTTTTCTCTCGATACTGTTTTGTTTTCTAAGTATATTTTGTTGCTATTTTCTTTTACAATTATTTTTTTTATAAAATAACTATGTTTTATGCATTGATTTGCCCGTTTCATTTTCCAAATGTATTTCATCCGGAAGTGTCCAATAACACGATGACATAATTTTGTCAAATCCAATACCTACCGGTACTCTGATGACAGAATGCATGGAAATTGCACCATGGTTTTGATACAGACTGTTATTAACCCTATCCCTGCTGGATTTGGCAGTTGCTGTTCTTTGCATCTCTGGTTGCCTACATGGAGAGGGTTAACTAAGGATTGTGGTCTTCCAGTCTTAGTATGTTGGGGAAACAAAGCATAAATGTCCAGGTATCCCTGGTCCTTGTGACTCTGGCAAGCCAGAAGATGTTACCTTAGCACCTCCATCAAAGCGTACCTACAGACCATCCCTGATTATCTGCTACTATTTAGATTTAGTTAGTTATAATTTTTTTTTTTTTTTTTTTTAAAGTAATTTCTTTTAGAAAGTCTTTGAATTTTTTTAAATTTATTAATCTTTGAGAAGCACATGCTTTCAAAGAAAATCAGAACCACCACATGGCAGAGAATCTTGTGTACTTAACCATCTCGCTGCTGGATTAGGCACAAGTAAAGCTCTTTAGGCATATCCGATTGCCTTGAGAGAGGGTTAATCTTGTAAGGTATAATTGGCAAACCGACATTTAGACTATCAAATCTAATTTGATCGTAATGTATTCTAAACGTCCCTTTTATTTAAAGCTAGCCATAGTTGGGTATCTGTATGGCATTAAGAATATCATTAAAATAAAAATTCTTATCTGGTTATGGTGGATGGTTATAGTGCTAGTAGTTTGATGGTTAAATTATGTAACTACTGTGCTGTAGGCATTGGTAGCTTTGCCTCATTGATAGATTCAGGTTCAGGTTCAGTGATTAATAATTATTTAGTTAATAAATATTAATAACAGTATAATGAAAGGTGTCTGGCTTCCAATATACCACAGCTCAGTGGAGCTGACATATCACTACTGGGACCGTATTCACGAAAGGGTTTAAGTAATTTTTTTTGCTATATATTTGTTCATCAAAAACTGACTTAAACCCTTTCGTGAATACGGTCCCTGGTCAGTGGATCAATGCACACTCATAATAACTTCTTACCTCCCTGAGGAGTATACATTTCTCTGGGAGATTTTTACAGCAGCATAATTTTTTTATGTACCTTTGGGCAAGCTTTGGGCAAGTAAAATTTAGTAAAAGTGACACCATTACTACACCATCTTGTAGAAACTATATACATGTACTTTATTAGGAATTTAAGGAGAATACCTAAAAAGGAGAACTTTTTAATTAATATGAATTTTGGCTTTTTAAATTGTAATAATAATATTAAACAATAATAATAATAATAATGTTATTAAATAAATAATAAAAATTATAAAAATAACAAAAATAATAATATTTATAACAATGATGAAAATGTACTTTTAACATGTTTAATATAATTCCTAAGGTGCTGGTGCACTCTTGTCGAAAAGTTAAAAATATAGCCTGAATACAAGACAAAACTGTGGCAATGCTTTTTCCTGGTTCTTTCAATCCAGAGAGGCCATGGCATGAAGGTATTTCTGTGGTCGGGTCGTAAAGGCCCACGAGGTGCACTCTCGTCAGTTACACCTACAGCCAGCGTTACGAGGCCTAATGCAACGTTTGTGTTACTGCGCCCTCAGGGGATCGCCATCTGCATTAGCCGTGCTCTTGTAGGATCCTGGAAGTAAATCTGGCGTTGCTTTGCATCCATTTGTGGCCTTGGGTTATGGACCCATTTGGGATTGGCGGACTTACCAGTGATCACAGTCCCGCAGCAAATGTTAGACTCCATAATCATTGGCTCACTAACCGGTGATCGGTGATCGCAGTCAGTGGTCATCCTGATAATGTTGTACGCAAATAAATGAGGCAGACAGATAAATGAAGTAATTACGGTGAGGTTTGATTGTGGTAGTTACGAGTTATACAATGCGGTATCAGGTGCGGTAGATTAGTACGTACATCGAAATGTCCCGGATCTCTTTGAGCTAAAGGTTCGGGAATTATGTTATCAATAAATGGATGGTATGCTGCTTTGTTAGATGATATGTTATTGCCTGCTTCTTTTATATACCTTTGTAAAAAAAAAGGTAATAAAGAGAAAATTGACAGTCAGACTCATTAGTGGATCAAATGTATATATTGTTCTGTATGTTGTTCTATATTGCTCTGTATATTTAATGTGTTTTCCATTAACATGTGGAAACTTTACGACTTTACGACAGTAATCAAATGTTTCCATCCAGTGTTATGATAAGCATAGCTAATATTTAGGCTAAAACGTGCAAATAACGGTGGATAAACTGGTTTTTATCTACCTCTGTGATGCTCTACTGCTCTAGATATTCATCAACAACTTTATCTAACATTTCAGCCTGGTCGCTGTGTTAGATCTATGCATATCAGATGATGCTATTCAATATTATTTCAATAATTCAGTATTTTGATGGAAATTCCTAGCATAATATCTTGAAGTTATGGTTAAAATCGATCCCTATTCTTTAATACTGGTGTTGAAATATATCCCACACATTGAGAACTCTCATGAAATTCTAACATATTAATACAATATTCAACGTATTATGCAAACAGTTTGTAGGATATTCCGTTGGCATTTGTCTGCATTGTACGTCTGCTGCTCTGATAAAGCAGACGCAATCGAGCAGACGTAATGGAGCAGACGCAATGGAGATCTCCGACTGAGTACCCTGTGACTGGGGACTGGAATGCCAAGAACACGAATATATGTATACACGAAAAACAGGAACTGTTTTTTTTTGCCGTCTGCTCCAGAGGCTGTACATAACACAGAGCCAACAGGTTGTTGAAGATCGCTGCAAGAGATCTGTGCCAAAGAAGACTTCGCCAAAAATGTTACAGATCTAGAAACTCTTTTTTTTTAAAGCCAAGATTTGAGAGTGCACAAGTATTTCTTTTATGTTGGAATATGCGGAAAAGAGATAAGCACCTCCAGATATTAGGTCAACCTGTCTCTAGATGGATGTAACTTAGCGGTAATTAGCGAGTGCTGTTATTTAGCCATTTATTATTGAGCCTGTGGCTGTGACACTGACTCCATTAGAGATTACGCTGGCTGGAATGTTCAAGGATTTGTGGAATATATTTGGTGCATTAAGTTCAGATGTATCTACTTTGGAAGCAGATATTTATCAGAATTGTTTTAGTCTGTAATAAGAACGGCAGTTTCTTTATAATTTATTTTTACATCTAGTGCTGAAGAAATGCAACTGAATATATGTCAAGATTATTTTGAAGATGACTTTCTAATTGGTTCTTTCTTCCTGGCAAATGATGTTGTATACGCATCTCAGATGACTTGTCATATTGACAAGTACCCTCTCTACCTTCAAATACAACTGGAATTGGGCTCCTACTCTATTTCATGCATGTTCATGCCATTTTGATTTAGCATATTGATGACATTCTAATATCTGTTTAATATGTGAGTTGTCTCATTCTGGCTGGCAATGAAGTTGTGATATTTGAGCCATTCCCTCGGCATTACATAGATCCCAAGCATGCTGATCCAGCAAACTCCCATCTCATACAACTTTGATGACCAATCAATCATGCCAGAAAGGATACACAAACACGTCTTCGCTTGATTTAACTCTCCTCTGCCTCTGTTTCTGGCCTGACATACCCATCTCCTTCAGGCTCTCCCAGCATACCAATGTGCTCTCATGGCTCTGTCATGACATACCCATCTCCTTCAGGCTGTCCCAACATACTTATATGCTCTCATGGCTCTGTCCTGGCATACCAGTGTCCTTCAGGCTGTCCTAACATACCAATGTCCTCTCATGGCTCTGTCCTGGCATACCAGTGTCCTTCAGGCTGTCCCAGCATACCAATGTCCTCTCATGGCTCTGTCCTGGCATACCAGTGTCCTTCAGGCTGTCCCAGCATACCAATGTTCTCTCATGGCTCTGTCCTGGCATACCAGTGTCCTTCAGGCTGTCCCAGCATACCAATGTTCTCTCCTGGATCTGTTCAATGTTGGGGTTTTTTCTCTGGATATTTCCAAACATACCAATTTCCTCTCCAGTCTCTGCTCTCTGGTCGTCATCTGAAATGTGTGAAAGATTCCTGCAGCAACATTAAACTCCATAATCACTCACTCACCCTTTTCTCTGTTCTGACCTGACATATCATCGTCATACCCTAGCTCTATTCCAGACATACCAATACTCTCTTCAAGCTCTGTCCTGCTATATAATACCAGTGTCTTACCCAGGCCTAGGAATCAATTCCCACAGTTTTCACCGTATTGAAAAACTTTTGATTAATTCTGCCTGAGAGAGAGAAGTGAAAGCCGATAGTAAAATGGTTATTGCGTGACATCTCTCCGATCCATTTGGATGATTGGTTTTTCAATGTGTTTTTTATATTGATTTCTCTGCCTAACATATTGCACTACAAGGTCAAGGTGAAAGGAAAGTAATCCCGTCCCAAGCAAGTTAGCTGTGATATTCCACAGTCCTGAGCAAAGTCAGTGCACGGGAAGAAACTTTAGGTACACGTACCTGAGCGTTGTGCATCATACTAGAATCATTATAATTGATATAACAATAATAGTAGTAGCAATATTTTTAAAACAAATTAATAATAATAATAATAATAATAATAATAATAATAATGTTATAATATGTAATAATAATATGTTGGATAATAGAATAATAATGATAGTTATGATGATTGTAATGATGATGAAAATTTGTATATTGTACCAAATCCTATTATGAAAGCATTGCTCAAATACATTTTACTTTTAAGTTTTTTTAAAAAGTACAAAATATAAATCACAAGATATTAAATTTATCAGATATAAAAAAAGGAAAGTAAATGTTTGCAGAATGTGTTTATCTTTCTTATCATGTTGATTTTCCACATGAACTTGTCACTACTGGAAAGTATCGATATGTGCACTATTTTCATCCGGCAATCTCCATACACTGTCGCTGTAAGGTCTGTACAACACCAATGACATATCAGCTTGATCATGTAGTTGCTTGATGAAAAAACAGGTGTTGGTTACGTGATAAGTAAGTAGACAATACATCCGCCCTTCCGCTTTAGGGCCAGGGTGGTCCTGCAAATAAACTCATCTTCAGCAAAATCTAGTTTCTTTCTCCCCGCCTCTTGGCGGTACTGCTTTAATAAATAACACCTCAATAGCATCTAGTTTCCATGCAAACTTTTTGTATCATATTGAATGTGGTTGTAGGAAAGAAAACTCTTGTTCTTATCAATGATGATGTCAAAATGTTGGTAGATGAACTTAAATGGGAGTTTTATGAATGGAATTCTCTAAAGGTTTATCGTAAGGTGTTGCTAATGACCTTTTGAGTCATTTGAGGATTTTATAGAGACTGTATAGACTGCAGGATAGGTCTACGACTTCAGAGTTTGGCTGTAACAAGAGGCTAGACAGGTACTTCTCTACAATGGAATAATCTACGTGTTAGAACTTCCGTAATACCATGTGAATTTTACTGTGTTCTATTTGTAATGGAATTTATTTTGGGTTTAAGGGTTAGGATCCGTTTCTCTCTTGGGTAATTCGTCGCAAATGGATGAAAGATTTCCGCAGTGACGTTAAACTCCATAATGACTCACTCACTCTCACCCGCTCACTCACTCTCAGGCAATTCCAGTACCGTAGTTTAGTTGGATGCTACTATTCTATTAACTCTCTCCCTGCTAAAAGCAACTGGAGATGCCCTAAAAAGCAGTATCTGTACCTAATCCAGCAGGGAGAGGGTTAAAGTTGATAGTCTTAAAACAGTATTAAACTTAAAGTTAGATTTGAATGCCTTCCCTGAGTATCTCACCATGGTGAGTGAGTGAGTGAGTGAGTGAATATGGAGTTTAACGTCGCTGCGGGAAACCATGGTGAAAGGAAGCCACAAACTTATGATCTCTTCACATGTATTCCATAGAACTCTCAAACAGCCATTTGTACAACTACATGTACTATATTTACAAAACATTGACTAGCACTTGCACTTTTTTCAGAAGAACCTTTGATACAAGTATCATTCTAAGTTTAGTAGTACTATTTCTGTGTCTGAATACAGCCATTATGGCTCGGCTCCCAGTAACTTCTTCATCCACCTCTATCGGGGAAACTTACCATTAGTTATCTCCCCCTTGATACTAAAATTGCAAACTTCCATTTGGATTCTTTGAAGTGGCGCTGTTCGGTTCTAGCAGGCTATCGTTGCCTATTATGCTATCATCACAACAGGAAGATGCCGCGCTGCATCAGACTGCTTGCACGTAACAGTCATGCACCGAGTCGGATGCAATCCACGATCCCGTGGGTGGCACAGACTGTATGGAAATGTCTCGGAAATGTTACCAGATAATCTGGGTATTTTCGGTGGAAGCCAAAGAGGCAGGTGTGATGGCCAGGGTGTTTTCAGTACTGCCGCTATATCACGCTCTAGTTCTTATCGTAGTGATGTATTTCATTGAGAGATTCAGGAAGTCTTCAGTGCTGCTATCTCACAGTGGAGTTCTTGTCAAAGAGCTCAATTATCAAGTAGGATTTCTGACATTTAATTCAGGTGCTTCATGATAAAAAGATTTGCTTTTATGTTTTTTTTCCTTAATAATCTTTCAAAATTAATATGTTAACATCGACTAATAAAAATATTCTTACAATATAAATTATGAATATGTTCATATTCGGAAATTTAATTCAGGGGTGCATTCAATCAGTGCTGAGTAAGCTGCTTAGCTAAACTGGTTCCCTGTACCATGTACTGTTCATACAATTCTTGAGACAGTGGCTAGTTTGGTATGCCGCTTGCAAGTCCTTGTGTCTTTGAACACACCCCAGGTGTTCTATTTATTTCTTCTATGCAATATTTATTTTTAAAATAAAATTTTACATTAAAATTTATCAATGTGTGTATATTCTTCACCTTTGGTCTGAAATTGTTTTTATGATATTTTCCATTGCATATGGAGTATTTTCCTGGAGTATTCTGTTGTAGTGTCTATCATCACAAATGTGTGAAATATTCCCGCATTGACGTTAAACTCCATATTCACTCATTGTAGTGTCTAGCAGCGTAGTGTTCCAGTCCGCCTGACTGATCTGTGGCGGCAACCTGCCTCGTCAACCGTATGGATTCGACTCAATAATTTAAATTCACATTAATCACCACTAATGAGCTGAACAGACACTGTGACCTCCTTAAAATGACATTCAGGCTCAAATAGTATTCATCAGCAGACACACTACGATAAATTACCATCAATGTGCATGTAATTACAAACCCACCCAGTAGAATAATTAGAACCAGAACAACGACCGTACACATTTTCAGACATTTTTCTTTTCACCGCGCTATTGGTGTCAGTATCATTCTGTAGAAAATTGTCTGTTCCCAAGGAAAGAAAATCAGAAATCGATAGCAACATAAAAATTAAATTCTACATTTTCATTTATCTATTGTAATATAAATAAAAAATACTTTGAAAAGTTGCCATTCTTGGATTGTCCGATTGTACATACAATTTAAATATTGGAAATGTATGATCTCTTATTTCCCAGGGTATTGTTTCTAGAGACTTTCATTTCCAATATGAGACCATAGCGCTATCGTAAATGCCGATCGCCATGTATAAGAGATTGCTAAGAAAGCAATATGGACTTCTTAGAGACAAGAGCGAACAATCGTAGCGCTACAAGAGACGTAACTCCTTAGCAACTCCATGCTAACATACAGGAGTTATGACTCTTGTAGCGCTGTGGTTGTTCTGTGGAATGAGCTCCTGGTATTTAATGGACATTGAAGTGGGATTGAAACCAGTATTCCCTAAACATACTGTAGATGTGATGTGTGATTGTGTTATTGTTCTGTCTGTGGAGAGGTAATACTGAACAGTCTATACATATTCTCGGATGTCATAACAGCAGAAATCCATGGAGGATGTTTCAAAATTATTTATTGACCATGCACCGCAGTATGGCTTATCTATGAGTGGAACAACACAATATGCAAGCGACCTACCACAGATATGATACCACTTCATATAAAACTCTTAATAAATCAATCATTGCATCCATTGAGAAGACATGTCAGTACCATTATAACTGAAAGGGTAGGAGCGAATAGGTGGGCAGGGTGGGGAGGAGGGTGGGGATGATGGTGTGACAGGATGGTGTGTGTGTGGGAGATAGGGGTGTTGAGAATGGGAGAGATTTATGGCCATAACCCAGTTTAAGTCACGGGGTGAAATACATTATTTATTAAACCATATAAATCTATTTTAAGTGTACATCTCACTGCCTGAATCAGAAGGGGAGGCACACTACACAGGCCACGGTACACATTTTATTGGACGGTCTTCAAAGGAATTCTTAAAGATGGACAGCTGTATATTTTCCACAATCTAGCCCAGACTAATATATTTGTCAGACTTAACAAGTTTATCCTGTGATAAATACATAATCAGAGAGCTACAGATGTACATGTCTTGTAGCAGCAGCAGCCTATGATAGCAGGGATGTACACAGTGGTGGAAGCTATGGTATCCTGTGGTCAGCGATAGCTCAGATTGTCCTACAGTCTTGCCTAGAAGTGCCTGTATCGCGGTCAGGGATAGCTCAGATTGTCCTACAGTCTTGCCTAGAAGTGTCTGTATCGTGGTCAGTGCTAGCTCAGATTGTCCTACAGTCTTGCCTAGAAGTGCCTGTATCGCGGTCAGGGATAGCTCAGATTGTC
>JAUTBX010195264.1:0-14851 GCA_032361465.1 Lepetodrilus tevnianus
GGCTTAAGTCAGTTTTTGGTGACCAAATATATAGCAAAAACTGACTTAGCCCCTTTATGAATACCGGCCCAGGGCTCTACTCTCCAATGGTAGCAATTTGAGTCGTAACTTTATTTTGAGGGTATTGTATTTTAAATGTGATTGTGTATGATGTTGTTTCAAATAATTTTATTTAAATGGTCAGGAAAAATGCGATATTTTCTTTAAGTATTTGTAAATTAAGACAATCTCACCTTTCTCGGGCGGCTTATTCGTGCGTGGTAAGGCGATACACTTGTTGACATCTGCCCGCAGGAAGGTGCAATCAAATGGAAAGGGGAGGTAACTACCACAGTCAGCCATAACCGCTAGAAATATAATATATGAGTGTGAGCGAGTTATGGTTATATTTATGCTGAGAAAGAACATTTTCTGTGATTTGTATACTGGTACTGAATTTAAAACAATATTTCATTATGTCCTACGACTACCTATGGGGTGGTGGTGAGGGGTATTTTGCCTAATAATGGCTAAATTTGTACATGTGTGATCAAACATGGCACATGGAGAAATTAGAAAAAGGTGAAATTAGCGAATGTGAAATTGGGGTGTAATTACCTTCACAAAAGTCCTCACAGGGAAACTTGAGCCGAAAGTCTTGTGATTCTTCGCAGGGTGGGAACAACGTGCCACAGAAGAATTCCAATGCTACGTCAGAACAATTGTTTTGTAAACTCTTGTTTGCAAAGTTGTCAAAACTTCTAATAGCAGATGCACTGGTTTTGTCACTGAATAGGTTTGGGTATATTGTTGAATGATATCCGAGTTCAGCACAGGTACTAAAAGTCATCTCGGAACAAATAGCTGGAAAGACAAAGTGAAAATAACAGTTTATAAAACTGGTAAATAAATCCATACTGATTAACATAACATAACAATGGCACTCATAGAAACTTTTGAAAAAAAACTATATTGGGCTGATATTTGTTTGTTTTCAACTGCAATTAACTCTCTCCATGCTGAAGGCAACCGGAGATGCCCTAAAGAGTAGCCGCCACATCTAATTCAGCAGGGAGAGGGTTAATTTAGATGTTCAAACTATTAATGGGTTTAAATTAACCAAATTACAACATTAATCCAAAATTAGGCTTAGGGATTAAATTACATATTTTTTTGCAATTACATTAGGTGTTCCAACAATTAGTGGGTTTGAATAAATAGGAGAATTACAGTATCAATCAGAAATTGGGCTTAGTGATTACATTTGGAATGCATCGTTTTTATTGTTACATAGATCTAGTATTGAAATAGAATTTTGAAAAATATATTGGCCATATTAATTATGATATAATAATACATTAAAATATATATATATATATTTTTTATTTATTTTTTAAATTTAATTTTTATTTTTAAATTATTTTTTTTAACATTAAAATATCTTACTCTGTGGTGTGGTGGTGGGGACGGTGGTGGTAGGGAGGAGGTGAGCTGGAGCTGGCAGACACTCAGGGTCAGAAAACATGGCAGACTCACAGTCAAACAATGACACACTTGTTGTGCACGCCTTTTCAATCTCTGTACAACAAAAAGTACCAGGCTTGTTTTTTCCCCCATTCAAAGAGATACAGTTTTAAATAAGTAGTGTATTGAAAAACGATCATTTTCAATTTTCGTATTTTTCTAATAATTCGAACTGCCCCAATTTAATTATTTTCTGCTGTTCGAATTAATAGAGTAATTACGGTATCTCCATTACACAGCCCAAAGAGACATGTGCAAACATGGCGACATATTTCCATTTTATTGTGTGCAAAATAATTAAGACATGAAAATGCATAATATTAATTTATTATAAATATACTAGATGAATAGGCAAACGTTACAGGAAATGGGGAGATTTTCATAAAGAGGGTGCTACACAGACACTACATGAGAGTATTTATAGTTGTTGTACTCCTGCTGGGAAATTTATTTCACAGTCAGTTGCTCAAGTGACAGGATATTTTCAAGTTCATGTGAACCAAACATATCAGACAATTTGACATGGAGGCAAGATATATGTATAACGAAAGAAATATATTACCTTTGCAAACATATTTGCATGGTGATAGTCGTTGACCTTTACCTCCACACTTGGGGAATATCAAGCCACAGAAGTAGAACTCTGTCAAGGGAGAGCACTGAGCATGGACCATAGAGTCAGGCATAGATGTGAATGACTGTATGGCCTGAACCATAGATTGTGATCCAAAAAGGTTTGGTAGATATGTTACATTATACCCGAAACTCTCACATAGTGTGTTGTTGAACAGGTGGCACTTTTCTGGAACTGAATTAAAGAAACATGAATAAGTTAATAAATAAGTGTTGTTGATGTTGTTCTTAGTTAGGTAATATTTGAATAGGTTTACTAAATAAGTGTTGTTAATGTTGTTCTTACGTGGTGTTGTTGGTATCGTTGACGTCACTGGTGTAGCGGTTGTTGTTTCTCTCTGTGGAGCAGACTTGCAGTTCACAGCATCGTCATCAAAGTCACAACCAAAGAAAGTAAATGACGATCCACATTTTGTATCAACCTCTGAATGTGAAAAGCGCAAAGCATGAATTTTCAAATCGGGGATTAATGCTGTAATTATTTACCGTATAAGTGTACGGTACGTGTAGCCTATATAAGAACAATATAAGTAATATGTTTACTTTATCAGCAATAATAGTAATATACTTCTGATAATATCGTTTTGTGAAGCTCACGTAGCCATGCTACCATTCTTAACTATACTGAGACACTTTGAAAACGCAAGTACTCATTTTCGTCATATTTACATTTTCTTTGTAGCCACATTGAAATATATCAGTAAAATATGTTCTCTTATAATATACCATGTTAGAATTGATCGGTATATTTTATTCGAATTTCTTTTTTCGGAAATCTAGCATGAGTTAAAAACTCAACATTTGACATGCAATACACACTAACGTTCTTATAGTGTAGCATTTATTTTCATTTTGCATTGCAAAGTCAATACTTGGACGCATAATGAAACCAGGTTTGAATTACTTCACTTGCGAATTGTGCGAACGGTGACAATGAAAGGGCTGTGGGCATGCTAAGTAATGACATATCACAGAGAGATGTGGCAATGCGCTTTACTGTGCAACTTGTAGACTACACTATTTTTCGGCTGCATCAAACAGTACAACCAGACTGAGAACGTTAGGGATCTTCCACGACCAGGTCAACTTCCGGTTACTATGCCCAGACAGGACATACATATTATATGCTGTGGAACCATCAACGAGACCGCTTCATTTCCGCTCCTAAGGAAATCTAATCAGACTGTTCGACGTCACGGGAAGGTCATAGATCTACTACAAGACGAGTTACGACTGAGATCGTGTGTTCCAAATTACGTCTGTTATATTTGGTGTTGACAAAATCTGACAGTGCTCTCACATAAACTGTGATAAGATATTTCTGGTTGATGTTTCAGTACAACTTGCTTCGAATTGTTTGACTTCAGTTTTGATAAACGTTTTCTATATGGTACTTGTCTTGTCACATTTTTAACAGTTATAACTTGAAATTGCGTTTGCAAAGTGTACGTGTCAGTATATATCCTATAAGACGAAATAAGATAATATAAGATAAGACTGTCTTACCCGCTAGCCGAATTAGAGGGATATGAAAAGAAAGTTGGGTGTATAGCATAAAAAAAACCGCATTATTTCAGTAACCTACTGAAACGGATGGACACGCATATGTACACAATAAAACATAATGGCATATAACACGTTGGATTAAAAAAAAGAGAAAAAAAGTACAAGGTAGTACAGTCTATTAGTGAAAACATATAGGCCTACACGAGCTTCAGGCATGCGTTTCACGAAAGGGGTGTATATAGCGGACACTTCCGTTTCTGTTAAAATCTGACCGATAAGCGAAACAACCTGTTCATCGGATCAATCATTCATCGATTTAAAGTATATAGTAGGAAATCCGTATTTGTTAAAAGTTGTCCGGAAAGCGGAGAAACCGTGTTAACGGAGACCGTTATAACGGGGTCTGACTATATTACATTTAACTCCCACATGCTTACGTCCTGGGTATCGTTTCTCGAAACCCTCATATCCACTATAGACCATATTCACTATAGACCATATCCACTATAGACCATATCGCTCTCGTAAGTGCACGATTAGTACTAGTATATTAGAGATCGCTACTAGAGTCCTTATATGGTTTCATAGTAGATATAGCTTCGAGAAACGATGCCCTGAACTATTATAACATCCAGCATAAGCACACAACTCTTTCGTGAAACGCAGGCCAGAAAACGATATCTTGAATAATTGTTCATGTGTAATAACATGCTCTTGTATCACCGTGGGTGATTTGAGTAAATAAATTGAAATTGGATACTAGTATCAAGATTTATATGGAGATACAGATACTAGACGGTATTTATGCGGTTATATATTATTAACATACTTTATTATACCGGTACATTGAAGTACCTTTTCGCTCTTACCTTTGCAGACGTTTTTACATGGAAACAGGGGCGAGTTGGCTTCGCTGCACTCCGGAAAGTATAACCCACATAAATAAAACAGTGCTAAATCCGAGCAGTTGGAATTGACCATGGTGTCAGGCAACCTAGCAAATTCCGCGGTTGCCTGTTCCATAGTTTTAAAGTTCATCATTGGATGAGGGAAATATGTGACGTTGTATCCAACACTGCGGCACTTCTCCTGAGTTAAACTTGAACACATATCTGCAAAGAACAAAACCACATTGTCATTCGACGCCGCAACCGATTCCAATAAGAACAATACCTGGGCGATGATCAAATTCATTGTCATGATCATTTGTAAACGCGGGTTTAAACTCTGACGTTTCGACTAGAATGTCAGTCATCTCACGAAGAAAACGTTAATGTATCATCCTACATTTACATAGATCTATTTCTTTTTTTTAGTTTGAAACTTTTGTCCGAACCTTTTTCGCTACACGCACTTAAATCATTTAACGACCCCGCACGTGCTATAGGTGCGTCAAGGTTCTCTTCTTACTCATACTCTGTTTATGATGAAGATCGTTATCTTTTAAAACTTCAGAACAGGGACGGAAAATAATAAATTTTCACAGTAAATCCCCTTATAGAGAAGCCCAAATTCCCAGATTATAAAGCCTAGTTTTATAACAAAGTCACAAGTGTCCTTCAAAATCGAAAATGTATGGCAACATTGGATGACATTCCGACCTGATCTCCTATGAAGAAGCGCAGGTAAACACTCCTGTTTGTCATATGTGGCATTCTCCTGGATTCGTACAAAAGATTCGCTGTGATATGCATAAAATCTGGATATTACGTTCACCACTGGGGGGTAATATAATGTCGGCTTATGTAATACGCACAGGAAATCCACGGTTCATTGAACATACCGTGTCCTAAAGGCCCTTCAGTAGTATCGTGCAATATATTTTGCTATACATTTTTTTTTTTAATTCCCCACTTGTTATTTACTAACACGGAGATATGCAAGTAGGTATATAGATACACTATCGGAATCATAATCTAAAACTAATCCAAACTGAAATATTTTCCTTAGGAATTTCTTCATCCAGTACTAAATTCTTCTCCAACCAAATACTGAAATACCTCGCTCTAATCCCTAATCCAACGTATCTCATACGACAGGCCGTATAACAATATTTCCTTTCAAACCAGTTCAAATGTCGTAAATAATAACGACCTCATAAAATGTTAATCGGGCATACATTTGTTGCTATCGTTTTTCTTTGGTTGTATTTGACATGCTTTCTTCATGCCGCTTGTTAATGTGCGGTGCAATCATATTCTAAGCCTGTTATCTTGTTCGTTGTGATTCACAAAGCATGCTATATAGGTGGCATATTATGCATTTTAATAAGGGTATACAGCTCATCCATGACGGGTAGAGGTGTCATAGTATAGTTAACAGGATGTGGTTTTGTAGGCCTACCTACCAGCTCTCGTGTCAGCGTTGAGACAGTCCCAGTGTGACGTGACGTATAGAGGTGGGACATATATAATACATACCAAAGAGGGGAAACAATTCTCATAATAATAATAATAATAATGTTGCAGTAAGCATGCGAGCACCGGCTGATACTGACATACCAAAGATGATAACTGCATTGCCACAGTATACGGACATCGCATCCTATCATCATCGTGTAACGTTTGCGAACATTGATTACAGTCTCCCGTAAGGGGAATTCAACCTTTGGGTCCAGACCATCCTACTACCATTGCGCTTTAGTTTATAGTTAAACGTATCTTCTAAATCGGACTATGTTATATAGGCCCTATATCTCCTTTAACTAATACAATGGTCAATAACGTAGCATATGAAAAAGCCGTCTCGAGACTTAGGTTCCAACTCAGAGCTTTTGTCGTCTTGCTGGGACATGTATGTAAACTACCAACCAACAGCCAACACACAGTAACGTATGTTTACCACGACGTACATATTACCTGTCTAAGACTATCCATCCGTATAGCTCACGCTTTCTTTTTAGGAGCAAGAAAGTATGTGTATTGAAAAATCTCCGTTTTTTTCTGTATATATACTATTGTCATGCATACTCTGAAATGAAAAACTTCCTAGCAAATACTATACTATAATATATTGTACTTCACATGTTCTGTTTTGTTCTGAGCATGACGTTTATACTGATAGTTTTCTTGTAATTACTTATATTAGGAGCAGCCAAATGGTGTAAACAAAATAATACGGTTAGGATCTGTACACAATTTGTCCATCAGTGCCAACAAAAAGTATGTTAATCCAACGCACGTTTATGCTATATGCGATGAGATCATCACGATATACTGCACGATTCCTTTCAGCGCAGTACAGTGTACTCGAACAGACAGGTCGTCACTCCAGTAAGTATTTATCTGTACTGAGTAAAATGAAATGAATGACTCGCACACATCTCGCACAAGCAAGATGGCGGCAAAGAGTTGCCTTAGATATGGTGACGTCGCTGTGATTTGTCTGTGCTGTCTGCACGATATCGCAGCATGCACACTGTCCGAGAACTGTGCAACACGTACGTTCCTTTGACAACAGTGTCTGTTCGGGTACTCTAGACAGTGTACTGTGGTGAAAGGAACGTCGCATAATATAAGTTGTAGACTTATTGTAAGGGATCGGCAAAAGGGAGCGCCTGCAAGTGAATATGAACACAGCTAGTCGGAGAGGTAAGCTCATCATCATTACACTGCACTCCATGTCAAGGCAGTCGGTCAGACGCTGTAGTACAGTAATGCTATTAGACTCACTTGGAGGCGTGGTGCTGATGATTGTCGACGTTGTGCTGATGGTTGTCGACGTTGTGCTGACAGTTGTCGACGTGGATGTCGGAAATGATGGCGCAGGAATGCATGGCTTGGATGTGTTGAAGAATGTGCACTCCAAAGTTAGTATTGAGTCTGGACAGTCGCTGACGGCTGAAGTTGAAAGTAGAGGGAATAAATATATGAGATAATTGTCACATGCCAACTTTATTGCAATAGTGATTTTGTTTTCACACTTTAGATCATTACTACTATAGTATATGACGCATACTAGTGTTGTGCACTTTTCAAATACTTTCAAATAAAACAGAAAACGAAACGGGACTTTGAAATAGATATAAAACGGTAGTGAAGTGCAGGTAGACTGGTAGAGGTTACGCGACGCCATACCAAACAGCACTTGATTATGTTTATCGGTCCTCATACAAATACTACTGTTGCTTTATTAATTGTGTTGAGTATATTAATTACCTTCACACACGTCAGGACAAGGGTGAAGGTATTCGTGGATGGGATCGCATTCCGGGAAGTATAGACCACAGTAGTAGAAGCGTGCCAGTAACGCGCATGTTGAGTTTTGGGTGGGTTTGATCATCATTTCATAGTCTCTAATGGCCTCAGCTTCTGTTTTATGTCCGAACATGTTGGGCACGAAGGTCGAGTTATACCCAGCACTTCGGCACGGACCATAGGCAAGATGTCTACAGATAGCTGTGGAAAACAAAGCATATTATAATATGTTATGATATATGGAGAATGTTAGTGTATTGAAATACATAATGAACACATATACTTACTTACTAAAATACATAATGAGCACATATATTTACTTACTGAAATACATGGTTTAAACATATTTTTATTCACAAATGAACGAGGATTGGTAATCAAGCTATACAGCTTATTTGAATACTGTTCCTCAATACCGGTACTGAAATACATAATGAACACATATACTTACTTACTAAAATACATAATGAACACATATACTTACTTACTAAAATAATCCATTTAAATTGATTTTCTTTTATGTTATTGCCTATTGTTATCTTACATCACACTCGGCTACAGTGACCAGTAGGAGCATCGTACATCACTCTCTGCTACAGTGACCAGTAGGAGCATCTTACATCACTCTGCTACAGTGACCAGTAGGAGCATCTTACATCACTCTCTGCTACAGTGACCAGTAGGAGCATCTTACATCACTATCTGCTACAGTGACCACTAGGAGCATCTTACATCACTATCTGCTACACTGACCAGTAGGAGCATCTTACATCACACTCTGCTACAGTGACCAGTAGGAGCATCTTACATCACACTCTGCTACAGTGACCAGTAGGAGCATCTTACATCACTCTTTGCTACAGTGACCAGTAGGAGCATCTTACATCACTCTCTGCTACAGTGACCACTAGGAGCATCTTACATCACTCTCTGCTACAGTGACCAGTAGGAGCATCTTACATCACTCTCTGCTACAGTGACCAGTAGGAGCATCTTACATCACTCTCTGCTACAGTGACCAGTAGGAGCATCTTACATCACTCTCTGCTACAGTGAACAGTAGGAGCATCTTACATCACTCTCTGCTACAGTGACCAGTAGGAGCATCTTACATCACTCTCTGCTACAGTGAACAGTAGGAGCATCTTACATCACACTCGGCTACAGTGGACTACTTCATGTATACTTACGCATCGGCAATGTCGTGGTAGGTGTCGTTGATGATGACGACGTTGATACTGATGATGATGATGACGATGTTGTTGTTATTGTTGATGATGATGTTGTTGTTGATGATGATGTTTCTGGTGTTGAAGTTGATGTTGAGGCTGAAACAGATATAAAACATAGTAAGTAAGAAACAAATATTTCATTAAAATATACTGTAGATGAAGGTGCCCCCTTCTCGAAACGTTGTTAGAACCTTTTGGCCTAAGAACAGTTCGTAGCCATACCATAATTATAAGAATCGTTAATATTGTCGTACGATCCGAGTAAGAAGGTTTCGAGGTCGCCAGAAGCCCTGATATGGACCTAGGTATATCGTTTCTTGAAACGCTAATATCTACTCTCATAGCTGATATGTTATACATGACGATCGTGCAATTACGATAGTTCTATGTTATCATAGTGGATATGAAAGCTTCGAGAAACGATACCCTGCAGTTTTAACAGAACCATAATTAATAATAATAGTAAAACTGGTAAAAATATCGTCGGACGTAGGTGGAGATTACTCCAGCCTTCACTGCTGACCATAAGCTAGGTGTATGGTCAGGGGAAAACAATATGAATTCACGTAAAAAGTCAGCAGCGAAGGCTAAAGGAAACTCGATCTAGTATTGACGCATTTATGTATAATTCATGCATTCTTATACCTGAAGATGATGGCTGTATCTCTGGAATGTGTTCTGAAAGCCAAATCATTAAAATTAATATAAACTCTATCATACATATCCTTTGGTTTCTAAATCAAATATGCTCAGTCTTTACCAATGGTAGTTAAGATTCTAGGGTATTCCTCTCACAAAGCTTTCTTATTATAAGTATTATATATAAGTATATCATATACTTTCTTATTATAAGTATATCATAAGTATGGCATAACGCTCTCTTTGCAGTGTATTAACTATCAGCAAAGAGAGCGTTATGGACTCTTAGTGGGTTAGAGAGCTTCTTAAAAATTATCCTGGATGTCAGCTAGTCTACCTATTTACAATCTGCCAAATAAAAGAAAATAGGTATCGTTAGACAATAACCACAGTGTTCCAATGTCATCGCAGATTATATACGTACTAATCGGCAAATTGATAACTTACTTTTCATATTTATTATCAACTAGTGAAACTGCACATTAAACATACGGTAGTCAAATTAATGTACCTGTATCCTTTTGCGATATACAACTAATATAAGCGCAACATAGAACTGCATGTCCATTACGATGAGCATAAACTATGACTATCAACATTGACAGGATACTGTATTAACCCTAAGTAAAATATTATGTCATATAATCATTCAGGTGTCCGTGAAACAAGATGCATACAAGCATAAAAGAGTCTTACCGACAATGTTTATGGTTTCTGATTTAATTCCTAATGTAGTATCTTTACTGTCTACAGACTCTCTCAACTGTGCCTCGATATATGCCCCATATTTGTCCCGTATTCCGGGGGCCGGGGTCGGTATGTGGAGGTCTAACAACCGGGTTGTAAAGAACAGAGAGAAACCGAGTAATCTTTCTTCTTCGCTGAAATAAAATAATGTAGATTGTTATTTTTAGTTTACGATAACACGTTTTGTAAAAATAAATGAGAGAGAGAAAGGGAGAGAGAAAGAAAGAGAGAGGTACATAGAGAGAGAAACACACAGAGAAACATAGAGAAAGACATACATATAGAGAGAGACAGATATAGAGATAGAGGGAGAGAGAGAGAGAGAGAGAGAGAGAGAGGGGGGGAGAGAGATAGATATATATAGAGAGAAAGAGATATAGATAGAGACGAAGAGGGAGATAGAGAGATTTTATACCTGTAACTTCGTACTTCTGATCTGGAATAGGAATCTTCCAATGAAGAATTTTTAATTAAAACTCCCATCTGAAAACAGTAGAATTACAATGTGTTTACGCAAGTGACAACATATGCTGTTATTTGTAACTATATATTGTAATATTGTAAGTATTTCATTTATTGAGGTCGTCGCCTATGTGTGACCTATTCCTGCTGAGACGTAAAATATTCATTTGTTAAATCATTCATTCATTACCGTATATGTATATCTGTTAGTAAGAGTGATTGCACCGTTATTCCTATAATATATTAAGTATTACTTGGTATTAGATCACATTGAATATAGAATGCATTGGTTCTACAATAGATTTGTAGATAACTGCATGATGATGTCGGCATAGTTGCCGACGAAACGTCGTGGTACATTATAGTTTAATGTACATAGACATTCCATTCATTTATATTTACAATATATTTGTGAAACAGACTTCGCCTTTACTAACATAATCTATCCAATCCATAATGTGCTTACTTTTATTGAACTTTTGATTTTGAACGTAAAAAGAATTACCATTACCTCGCTTGTAAAATTAGCTTTTAATTCTTCTTCTGTACCACCCCACCGGTGTGCAAGTTGTAACGTGCCAGTATATGTTATAAACTCTGAAACGTAAAATACATATATACTCATATAAATGAAATAAAATGGCAACTTAAGAATGAACTCTCATGCATATGTATGAGCATTATCACGTATTAAACAATATAACTGAATATTTTTATGAATGCAATGGCTTTCCTTTTGACTAAATACTGCGATGGTATTGGTCAGAAATACTATTCTTGGATTGGTCAACCTTACTGGAAATTTGATTGGTAATATAAAGCTAGACAGTAACACGAGTATTTTACAACACCCGGCCACGAGATTACGAAACTTTTCTGAGTAAGAGTTTATACTCAACTCAATGTTTTGTTCATAAAACGTCATATAAACTTCGAGCTTGAGCTATATAAATCGTACTCTCTGAGCCTGGCTATCTTGCCCTACTGACATTTCCAGATTTGCCAGTTCGATGTACATATATACATGTAGTTAATTTAAAATGTCAAAATTAATTAAATAACCACGACAGTAAATTTATGGTATATAAAATCCATTGTCCGAAACAATGGACACTAGTTTCAATTGTATGTCCATTTATTTAATAGATAACCACTTAAAATAATGTAGGCCTACATCTCCTCTTCCGACATCTAAATAACAAAATTGACTACTTTAACCTACGAGTAAATTGCCGGTAACACTACGATACAAGACAGGCAAAACAAAGTCCCTCGAGACAATGGAAGGTCGACAACTAAATGGCATCCATTCAGCAACTAAAAGTGTATACCATTCACCCTTGATATATCAACAATTTACACGAGTATTGCTCATATCCAGGAAATGGACAGTTTCGTGATAGTTACATATATATAATGATATCGCGGCACACCTCTGTGTTGGATAACAACTAGTAATTTACTTCGACAAATGGCGACCCGCTACACCCTCGATCCCGAATCGTGCTAATATGCAAGTAGTGGGTCACAAATTACGTGCGTAATTACTCTTGTTTCTCAATAAAGATAGCAGATAAACCTCCTCTAAATTCCACTGAGTCTATGTGATTAAGCAAGGTGCAGAATGTGTAAATATATGTTGGCACAAGTCATATGTACAAAAGCTAGCACGTCACTTCCAATACAAGTGTTTAGACGCAAGTCATGCAAGCAAGATATAAAGCATGCCAGTGAGGTACAAGCAATGCGCAGCCCCATGACACATACATGCATCCATGCTAGTGCATTCACGACATACAAGACATGCAGATATGACACGAGCCACCCACGTGACGTGCAACGCAAGCTAGACTAGACAAGGGATACACGTAACAAGTCATAAGCAACACAAGCAAGAAATATACAAGTCATATACACGTAATGAACAAGCTATTAAAAAATGACACCATACACACAAAATACAAGCGATATGTAAGACATATGCAACAAAAGCAAGTTACAAGGCATACACGTAATGAACAAGCCATACAAGCAAGACACAAGTCATAAGCAACACAAGCAAGATACAAGGCATACACGTAATGAACAAGCCATACAAGCAAGATACAAGTCATACGCAACACAAGCAAGATACAAGGCATACACGTAATGAACAAGCCATACAAGCAAGACACAAGTCATAAGCAACACAAGCAAGACATATACAAGTCATATCAGATTTCTTATTACTGGTGCAATATGTTTTATTTTTTAATTTTGGTTAGGGCAAATGAAATAAGAAAATGCATTTTTTTCGTTTTTCATTCCATGAAGTATTTACGGAGATAATCTACGAAATATGGGGGTCAATGCATTTCATGCCAAACTTTTTATAAACGATAACGTGGCCGTGGACACGGACATCCGGTAAATACCGAGATAGTGAACATTAAAGGACATGCACTGAATGTTGCCCACCTGGTGTAGTTGATGACGTCAATATGGGCGGCGATGAGGTGCTTGATAGTGAAACTTGTGAATCTGAAATAAATAAATGACAACAATTAAATATACTAATGCCCCTAATAAGTAGTTAATGCAATTCTTTAAACACAGGCTAACATACAGTAGGTATTTGTTTTACACAAAAACACAGCGTTATGGATACAAGGGCAAGAAGAAGAAGAAGAACAACACAACAAGAAATGGTCGACTGAGAACCAGGGTGTCAGAGAACAGTCAAATACCGCACCCAGACTTCTGGGCCGGTATTCATAAAGGGGCTAAGTCAGTTTTTGATGACCAAATATATAACAAAAACTGACTTAGCCCCTTTATGAATACCGCCTCTGGTCTTGGATGAATGAC
The DNA here is from genome assembly GCA_032361465.1 of Lepetodrilus tevnianus. Lineage (NCBI taxonomy): Eukaryota > Metazoa > Mollusca > Gastropoda > Lepetellida > Lepetodrilidae > Lepetodrilus > Lepetodrilus tevnianus. The sequence goes on from JAUTBX010195264.1 coordinate 13,766, forward strand.
ATAATTCTCTTTTTTTTTAAACACAGGAAAACAAAACTTTGGTTTTGTCATTCTGGAACTGAATATTAGTAGTTCAGTTTTATCCTCATTCAGTTTAAGAAAGAATACTAGTAGCTGAATTAGATAAATATGCAATGATATATTTTATTAGCCTACATTTTTCCTCATCAATCACCTCCTAATGGTATGTAATATACACTCACATATCAGGTTATCAGAGACCTCTGACCTAACCACCAAATAAATGGATCGCCAGTCTGCCAAATATTTACATGCATTATCTAAAATATATACTGCTATAATTATATCTTATAACAGAAATCACCAATCTAATTTTACAAATTGGAGAAAGAACTGGATATATCCTATATATTTCGCAACGTGTAGATCTATGAATTAATACATGAATGACAGTGTAATTTCCATAAACAATTGCTTTCAAAAATGCATATAGGGTATATTAGGCCTACTCTTCAGGCCTGCCATTGAAAGGGTGTGTAGGATATAAGGAAAGGGTGCCCTGCTTTCGACAGGTGGAAATTTTAAAGTAGAATATTCTCTCGTGTTATGTGGTTATCTCAATGGGGTACTATACTGTGATTTACAAGAGTCAGTAAACAAGAACTATTTCATAATAATAAAAAGGGTAGCGATTGCTTTAGAAATATTCCAAAAATCTGAAGAGGCTGAGAGCATTCAAACCTTCTCGTTTTACTTCTTGCTTATACTCAGTAGTGTTAAGTGTTAATTGAACGGGTTTATATTACAGGTTCTTTCAGTGCTAGGCAGCGCATTCGTGAAGAACATCTTGCTAACGTTGGCCATCCACCCATCCATCCATCCATGCAGGCATCCATCCAATCTATATATATATCTCCATCATTCATCCATCCATCTAATCTGTATATCAATCATTTATCCATCCATCCAATCTATATACTAGTATATCCATCCATCCATCTAATCTGTATATACATCATTCATCCATCCATCCAACCTATATATATATATATATGGATGAATGATGGATATATATATCCATCATTCATCCATCCATCTAATCTATATATATCCATCATTCATCCA
>JAUTBX010195376.1:0-14850 GCA_032361465.1 Lepetodrilus tevnianus
AACGGGGTCTGACTGTACATGTATGTAGATTTGCGAGAGAGAGAGAGAGAGAGAGAGAGAGAGAGAGAGAGAGAGAGAGAGAGAGAGAGAGAGCGAGAGAGAGAGAGATATATGATAGATGTTATAAAGATATCGATTCCTCATCCTTGAAAAACGTAAACAACGTTATTTACTATTAGTACACTACTTTGCATCGTCAGAAAACAGTAAGTAATATTCGAGATGGTTTATTGTCAACTTGGCATTAAAATACGTTCTTCAACTTGTTAATATTTGTAAATGTCAATTTAACTTTATAGCTTTTTGACATTTCCAACAAAAACTATGTTCAGCCCACGAGGAACAAATATCATTTAATTTTCTTATTTACATTTCTCAGTTAAATGCTATCTCAGTATATTTGTCTTAGATTGTAAGCATTGCCAATTTGAACACAACACCAGTCGTATTATAATTGTATTTGTCCAGTATAGTAAAACGCAGAAAAGGTCCTATATGTTTATTCCTTCGACGTTACAATTAACTTCGATATGGTATTGCAATAAACAATTAACCTACGTTGTTTACTATTATTATTATTATTATTATTACTACTACTATCTTACAGCATTATATGCCATGGTCTATGCTTTACGATAGTACCACTTGTACGCTATGTTAGTACAATCTGAGATAAAAACAAAATGTAAATTATATTTTTTCAAAAGTTTCACAAATACTGCGAGAGAAAGTATTCTTTTTTTAATATAGAAAAGCACCTGTTAAACCATTTTCGTTAACATCGGAGAATGAAACACAAAAACAAATATGGATGGATTACCGGTAATATACATGTACGATGAAACCATCACACATTCTACTAACTTCTTTATGAACATCGAGAGTAGCCTACATGTAAACTGCCCTGAAAGCACCAAGCTACATCAGACAAATAACCATCCCGATGTCTACTAGTAACCCGGTTATTCATGCACGTTACACTGCAATGAATCTTGTCCAACTATAATGTAATAGATTGGAATTTGTGTTTGACGTGACTAGTCAAGTCAAAGACCTGTTGCTATCAATGTTTGTATTTATGTATACGAATATAATATAGTATATGTTATGCCAACAATAAGCTTATGTTATTTTGTCACGTGCCACACTAATATATAGTGTGAATACTGTGTCTGTGTATGTGGGTTGATAATAAGAATTTTTATTGACCGATATAATCATATTTCGGTCAATATTATATATGTTATGCGAACATGATGCATGACATATTATTGTATACTGTCTAAAGTGCAGAGGGTATAAAATGTATACTATACAGCCAAGTGCGTGCTAATTATTTATATGATAATAAACTGTCTTATTTTAGTAGAGTACTTTCCGATTAAGAGTGGGTTTATATTAAATACTATCAGATACATATATAACATCTAAAATACTTCGTCAAAATTCAAGGCCCATATATTACGAAACATTTTCAGTACAATTGTATGCTCAAGCTCAAACTGTGCGTGGTTATTTGAGAAGAAAACTGAGTTGAGTATGAAATCGTAGGCTACTCGGTTTTGTAATCTCGTGGCCTGGGGGTAATGCGAATGTTTAGTAATAAATATTATCATTGTAATCTCGTAATCATGTAATATATATATATATATATATCTATCTCTCTCTCCCTCTCTATCTCTTGCTCGCTCTCTCTCTCTCTTTCTCTCTATCTCTATCTATCTCGCTCTCTCTCTCCCGTACTAGTGAAATATTCCCGCTGTGACGTAAAACAACAACTCACTCACTCACTCACTTACATACTAGAAGTAGCGTACGACCAGTCATTGAGCCCGCGTCTAGAGGATAAACCTTACAACTCCTATACGGTAACAAACTCTTCACGTTTGACGCAAACTGGACTAAACTGCAGCGTATACACGTTACCCCAGTTGCACAGCGACTTCGTCGGACATTTTACTTACACCTTGTTGACATGTACCGAAGCACCGTGAAACCCTTGTCTAACGTAATTCCGTGCTTGTCCTCCACACGCAATATAGTCTTTATTGTAATTACTGTCTGGGAAGAGGAAGAACTGCTTCTACAAAGTGACAATCGACGTAAAACTGATCGTAACGTGGTTTAAAGTACCGCTATTTTTCCATCCGGATTATATAGCCTCGCTCTCTTTCCCGGGTTCGCGCGCGTCGTTTCCGATACATTGGTTAAAGGTATACTATCACAGATATTTATGCTTGTTTTGTACTAGGTTCTTAGTTATAACTGCAAAGTACATTCACTTGACATACATAACATCATGGTTTGTACTTCTAAAAAGCTTTCCCCCGCTGTGCACCCACCCAGATAGACAACGCTTCTTTATCTATCATTTGAAGGGGAGATAACTCTAATGTTTGCTCGCATTCCTTATTAGAACAGTGATGCATCAAAGACAAGATAAATAGCGGAACGTTCCATTTATTAATATAAAATATGATTTGTTTTATAACTATCGAGTGCTGGGGGATAAGTAGATCAGTAAATAACAACTTGTGGGTGGTTAAATCAAGCGTAGTTAGTCTCAGATCGAAACTCGTTTGTCAGATTATACAGGTCTCTCAACTGTGATATTATGCCTTTAAAAGCCATGCATCGGATCCACAACAACCCAAACGATGAACTCGGTTGAATGTTCTGTACGCAATCAAACCTGGAATAATTGAATTAATGAATGTTATTGTAATCTCCAATGGTCTGTTTTTCTCTGAAGTTTTGATACAGCTGAGGTGGAAGAGGTATACGTCCGTGTGTCCTCTGTAATCAGTTCCGATGCCAATTTAAATTAGGCGGGTCTGAACCGCCTAATCATATTAAGCTTACGAACCCTTCCTAGGGCGGTTCCTGTTTTGTAGACGCTTTGTAACTCATGACCAGTTGTTTTTCTCTTAATCAGCCACGCATCGATAACTACAGACCGGCGTGCACTTGAACGCCTCTGCTCTCTTGTATGGTTGGCGCCCCTTTCCCCAGCCATGCACTCTTAGTACAGATGCAATATATCGTACGATCTTCCCCCTTATTTCAAATAGAAAATACTGTTTTTAATCACCACTTTTTCGGCTTTTCTTTCACCACAGCAAGAATTAATCAGTAATCTTTTGAAATAATTGAGAGGCATCTTGAAAATCACATTGTGATAATCCGTAAAATTAAAACAATAATCTTTCCAATAATTAAAAGGCATTTTCAAAATCACGTTCTGATAAGCTGTAAAATCAAGAAAACAATAATCTTTCCAATAATTAAAAGGCATTTTCAAAATCACGTTCTGATAAGTTGTAAAATCAAGAAAACAATAATCATTTCCAATAATTAAAAGGGACTTTAATAATTACGTTCTGATTATCTGTAACATTAGGATAGTTTACATGGTGTAATTAAGCTGTGTCAAACATGTCGACTAAATTAATGAATGATTCCCAGCCTGACTGTGAACGTCCATTGCCCATGGCGCCCGTGGATGATCGAGTCATACTTTCAAACCCACCGCAATGCACAGGAGTCGAACCCCACCATGAGCAACCCGGCTGGCGAACACTAAACTACTTTCCCTGGCGTCTCACCAACTCGTACATCATCTTCTCTAGACTCTCAAGTGAGTTCTGTTTTTTAAAATGATTAATACGAATTCTTAACGAAAGAAACACACAACCAGAAAAACAAAGATGAGATAGCTTTATTAATATTATAACAGAGGTAGTGACCGTTAGCAATATAATATATTCATAACAACTACTAATAGTTCAATAACGTAATACTGGGTGGCATTTAAGCATTTTTTAGTGATAGGCTACATTATAACACCGTCGGTCAGCAAAGGCATACATTAATACTTGGGTGGACTGGCTGCATGCAAGATAAAACACAGAGTATTTTGTAAATACTGATACAGTAAATACCGGAATTAGAACTGCGGAAGCATGAAGAGTATCATTTCTAATAACAAAATAAAAATCAATTGAATAGAATTCATAATACTAATAGGTTCTGGATTCGTACAAATCCTCTAATACTTAGGCTCAGTGCTTCCTTGAACATATCCCAGTAAATGCCGGAAGTAGAACATTGCGGAAGCATGGAGAGTATCATTTCTAATAACTAAACAATCAATTGAATAGTTCATAATACTAATAAGGTTTCTGTATTCGTACATCCTCTAAAACTAAGGTCCGGCGCTTCCTAATGGCATACGCCACCGTTGACGTAGTATGAAAGCAGCCAATATGGGTGGGTCTCGAGTATAATGTGCATGCATACGATACCTGATTAGCATAATACTAATAGGTTCTGTATTCGTACTTTCTCTAAAACTAAGGTCCGGTGCTTCCTTTAGCATACGATACCCTTGACGTGGCGTGTCAAAGCAGCCAATGGGTGGATCTCAAGGATAATGTGCATTCATACAATAGGTGATGAACTTCAGATATCTCTGAGATTGTCCACTGCAGTAACACCAGAAATAGCAGTACCATATAGAGATTATATAGTACCACGCATTAGAGTAAGATACGTTGTACATGCACAAACACAGATACGTTTGAAACCTACTTTTCTGACCTACGGGTGTGTTCTATCTTCTAGAAGCAGGTTTATTTATTCATGTGATTGCTTGACAGCTATTTGTGATAAATTTAATCTTCATTTGTCATGACGAATCTTCCAGTGGCCATACACATGCACGAACATGATTATATATATTGTATTCTCTAATCATTGAAAGTAGATATATTCTTGGATAACACATTATGAATAAGCCGCAACATACAGATATATTATATGCAATGCTCGTGCAGTGGAATTGCTAGGGTAGTAATTATTACTTTAATATATAACTATTGATGTTATGAAAGAACGTGCTCAACGACAACATAATAAAGTTGACAACGAACATTTCAATAAAGTCATGAAACATTTTGAACATAAGATAATGCTGAAAAAGAAGGCACAAAGGACCGACTTTTTGAGAATGACATTATTTCAACAGTCAATTGTAATCATGCTGTTTAATGTCAAATGTCAGTGGCAATCTTGCATATGTATTCAACATATATATTAATGTCAGGTCGTTCATTGACATCGAGTGTGTGTCAGTGTCCTAAAAGGATGCCAGCCATATGGTGTACACTGGTTTCTATAGCTGGTGACGTTTGTTCGTACTAATCAGAAATGATGTCTATGATTATGGCCCAATTCGCTTTGAATCCATAAACGATCTTTAAATTGTTAATGAAAGGTCTCTCAAGACTCATTTCTTTTTATCCGGCAATTGTTCTCTCTTTCATATACGGATCTCCTTTGACTTCAAGAATGATGAATATGGAAAGGATTTAAACGCATGTGAAAGAAACATGGGTAGTTTCCGATGAGGAACCTGGTAGAAGCCGGTCATTATGTCGAGGTTTATTAACAAAAGTCGCTGCGGTCGTCACGCGGATGTATTTTAGTGTTAAACTCTGGTCGTCTCACCGCTAATAACCATAGACTGTTGAGGACTCGGATCACGCAATGCATCAACGGAAATAACCATCTGCACACGTCATGATGCCAGTCTGTATATCTCCGCCGTCCGTTCGCGAGGACGCATTACTTCGCGAGGTCAGACGGGCCATGCCACTTGCGCGGACGTCAAGAAGGTGGATCTGGGTCGTCAATATAATAAGGTCTGCGAGTCGGTTTTCAGAAAAGCGATAAATGCCTGGTGGGGAACTGAAGACTGGCGTATAATGAGGACCTAACGGAGGAGACACTGGCCAGGACACACTGTACATGTGTCAACTAATATCCTATCAGCGTCACACAAGTCGGTATTACCCTTACAACTGTAAGCGGGTTATTTAATAAACGATATGTTAACTTCACGTTCCGTTTGTAATGTGCTATAGAAATAGGGTCTGTTTATATCTAGTTGAAGTGTTTGAGGCTTGCTTCTAGTTGGAGAGCAGGTTTCTTTTCAAGCATACATATCCATGCAATGCACGTATACTAGTATATATATTCTTTAGTATGTCTATACATCTTTATAAGACGATATTTTCAAGATCGCACAATGAACTAGCATGGTTCAATCCCGTTATGAATCACAAGCACTGAGGTTATTTATTACGAATAATGGAGTTCGAGAAAAGTATAGAAGGACTACTATACAGGGCCGTTTGAATAGAGAGCTTGAAATAATTAGGTTGTAATTGTGAGGTAGTTGGTAGAACGTACTACCTGAACTCGACCAACAATCTAAATACCGTCACGTAACAGGGACAATATTTAATAACATTTCTGGATGCAGAAACATCAAAACCAACCACGACAGGCAACACAGTCGGTCGATACAGTCATACAACAAAAGTCTATTCACTAGTGTTAAAAAAATAAACACGGAAAGTGCAAATTAGTGGAAAATTGCAGTCCATGAACGGGACTGCTAAACAAATTTGCTCAACCGTATGCTTTCATATTTCACAGCTCTGGCAAAGAAAGGCGTTCAGCTGTATGATGTGGAATAACGAAAGAAATCCCGTGACTACAAAAGAGTTAAGGTTCATATCTGTTGCTGGGAATTACGGGAATTACCAACGACCATTCCGAAAACCGCATAGTAGTTGTTTACAGTTCCAGCCAGTGAAATGTTAACTGCCAAATCGTGTGCTGATGATTGGGCATTGAATTCCAACTGGGATTCTGGTTGATGGCTCGCCATTGATTTCCAGGCAGTCCATGACTTCATGATACTGTCCATAGTTGCAGAGATCTATAAAGATCGTCGCGCATTATCAAATCTAATTCAGCTCGACTGCGAATGGGATGATCGTCTGCGATGCGAATCTGATTTTATCCACGGCAGTCTAAACACACCCGGGGCATGCTAGGATAATGTGATACTGGATTGAATAGCAGACATCGTATACAACATAAACACATGGTTATATGCATGTACAGCGAACATTGTGGGACAACATAAAACTGATTCAATCTTCAAATCTGATAGGACTAAACAATTCCAAATACATTATACCGGGCATATACTAATAGTAAATATATTCAAAGCTAAGCTTCATTATACAAACGTTCGCATATTAAGCAGTTTATCTTTTACAAATAAAATGTCAGAATTTATATTCCTATATAATAATTATATATAACATGTTTGTTATCCATTTGTATTTGCTTTGACTAATAGCTGTAGAGCTGACAGTTTTTGTTGTTATCCACATATCCGACGTAAAATACATTCTTCATTTTCTTATTGTCCTTCTTGTTATTGTATATAATTACACATATAGGGTGCAAATGGTTAAAATCATAATGACAGATGACTATATTATGTGTGCATTTAGAGAGACATTGACTACATAATCAATAAGCATACAATAATAATATATATATACAATACTGCATCTGATTACAAAACAAGATCGTTCCTAAGATCAGTAGTGATGGACATGATACTGTATCCGGATGTCACCAAAGAAACAGGGACATTTTGAACACGAAGTTCTCAAGCTAAGGCCGTTTCTGTAAAAGCTGGCATTTGACACATTCCTAGCTTATTGCAATTGGAAGGATTCTAATTCACTGCTTCTTGCGGCCAGTTCAGTTGTTTTACAAGTCCACCTTTTGGGTTGGCATACCTTCCATACTTTTCCAAAGCGAGGTTCTTTTTAGTGGACCGCCAGCCAATCTGCTTCGATGCAGTCACCGGAAATGGCCGAGGCGAAGGCTGCACGTGAATATATTCTTCGACTGGTGTCACTGGTCGAATTTGAATTAATGTCGGAATTTCGCGTTTCTTCCGAGGGGATTCATCCTTGGCTTTCTGAAACAAGAAGAGAAATTGAAACTGAAACATTTAGAAAATAGTTATTAAATCATACAGATGAGTATTATTATGCAAAATACGTTACTGAATTTGAACCAGTTGTCATAACTACAAATCAAGTGTCCGCATTCATTTTATGTACCAAGATGATACCCCACAAAATCTTTTTCATAAAATATATATAAAATATAAGTCGAAGGTATCGTTTCACGAAGCTCTCATATCTACTACGAGACCATAAGCATTCATAACGATCCATACATGGGGGTTTGGCACTTTGGAGAGCGCTATAGATATACAGATGTATATTATTCACAATATAGTCGGATTCATTTAAATAGAGCCCCTATTTTTCTCTGTTCATAATTCACACACACGACTGTGGGTAGTTTATTTTATATTTTCGTGAAAACGAACCCAAACCCCGACTAGATTATTTATGACCCTTCCTCCAGACGACTATAGTATATTAGTATGTAGACAGTTTCGTGAAACGATACCCTTCAGGAGCGTGAAGTTGAAAGAGTTCCACAAACTAACAACTTTATGTGCACTGGTCAGGAAGTCCCATTTATTGGGCCAAGTTCTGGCAGCTGATTCTTCTTGTGTTACGTGATCCTTCCTGCAATGAACAAGAGAACATTCACACACAAAATACAATAAACAACATTATAATTTATTAATATAACTAAGTACTAGTAATTAGCATATGCATATGATTGTTTTTTTAAAATCCTTTAAAACGTTATGTAGACCTAAGTATATACAATAATAATAATAATATACACGTTAATATAGCGGAAATATCCTGTATGACTGCTCTGAAAATGCGTCTTGTACGGGGTGAACAAAGGTCATCCATAAATGTCCTTAAAGAATCGATTAAAAAAATAATTATATGATATTATATGAATAGTAACGTTAAACCACCTTCCGTAGGATACCATTCTATCTGAAGTAGGATATTCAATGGTTTAGTAAAATATTGGGATCGAACGTAAACTCGTATTAATGTTAGCTGTTATTTAAACCATAAATTATAATCTATGTTTAAACATGCTTTTCCTTGTAAGGTCTCGCATCATGCTTATTTGATTTCAGACGACACTTACTATGAGTGAATTTCCACTTTTACTATTCTGCCACGTTAATGGCATTTATATACTTTACTACTACACGTGGTGTCATAGAATATTGAGATGATCTACATTCTACTGTATAACTGTATAATCATAGAGCAATTCTATGACAGATTAATGTTCAAGAAAACATGTACACGGTTCAATATGTCACATTACATGACGCTATAATGACATAATATGATAACTATAATCTCACTCTCGTATCTTTTCATATCAAATATATCAACACTCGTCAAAACATCGTAGTTGTGTTACGTTTAAAAAGTCATTTTCGATAAGAGTTATCACCTGGTGCTGATATATCTGAGACGAGGGACACTCGAGTGAGACCCTCTATATAATATGACAGACATGCAGATATTAATGTCCTTGATATGAGTGTCTAAACTTCTAGACATCTTAACTGGCAGACCACTTGATACTTTATTCATGTCAAAAATATCTCTGTCAACGAATGCATGACGCCCTGTCTATAGAAACAGCTCTGGAGAAAACTTATCGGATTATGTACCAATAATTTTACCCAAATTAAAAAAACATTTGTGCATGTGGGTAAGCTTGCGTATAACCAACGCATTAAAGGTCTATCTATTACTTAATGTTCGAATTACGTGAAATAAGTAGACTTACTCTTTAATTACATGCAAACAGTACTGCTAATGCATACCCTTTCAAAATAAAGATAACGTATTTATCAAGTAATGACATCGTGTTCAGTTCTGAACGTAGTTCCAAGTGTTGACTGACAATTGTACCGCCGTGAGAAATTCTGAATTTCATTTTAAGAAAAAGTTGTTTTAAAGTGCATCGCAGGGTTGACACACACAGTATTATCCAGCACGCACACCTGCATTTAAATTGCTTAATTTATTCGAGTGAAAGATATACACGGTATCCCTGTTTTTCCGTAAAAGGAGAGAAAAAAAATATCTAGAGTTAGTTCCGCTCTCACTGTGAATATAATAGTAATAATTAAGCCCATGGATGCGTAATCGGTGTACCCGGTGTTTCCTGTTTGTGTTCATGCATTACTAATAGCATTTACTTGATAGAATTATAGCGGCTTATCCGTAGCTACTTCTGGCTTATCCGTAATCATTACTGTATTTGACTTCCAAGTATAGTACTGGGTGCATACAAGGTCGTTACAAGGATAAATAAACATACAATAATCATAATAATCGTAATAATAATAATTTGCAAATACAAATCGATTAGTAAATAATTTTCAAAAATAACGATATATGTAAAAGGCCTGTCAACGTTTATTAGGCCTATATAGTACTAGTATATAATACATGTACATATCCTTTCGATGAACCATTATAGAAATGTTGCTAGTATTCAAACTTACTCTAGCTGGAGTTTGAAGAGACTAGAGATACTAGTACGTTGCTACACTCGTAAGAATGATTTACATTACATGTAAGTGCAGGCATAACGTTCAGACATACAGAAAGAGCTATTGGTGAAAACCACTCGCGATGGGACTAGAGAATAATAAATGTAAACAATAAAGTGCCGTCATACTTACGTTCGGTATACGTTTACGACTATCATAAACCTTTATGGGTTTGTAATGCATTTATGGACAATCGATAAGAAGTGGTGTAATGTATTTATATTTCCAATTCTCACAACATTCCATTTTTCATTCAACAACATTTAACCATAAACATCATTGTCATGGAAACTGGTAAGTATAGCTTACTTGTAACATGTTGCATATTTAAAAAAATATTTAATTTATATCCAGCGAGATTTAGATTGAAAGTTTGCATATTATTTCCTCTCTTGGCATAGTTTTACCGCCTTCCTGTTTCAATAAGTAAACTATTGTTTGAATTAAAAAAGTGTACGTATGTAATCCTAATATAACCCTTTGGTAACAATAGATATATTTCCAAAGATTGAAATTGTTGTTTGTAATGTCTATAAGAGAAAGTATTGAAGGTTTCGTTAATAACTTACTGCCATTGTTAGATACAATAATCACAGGATTAAATCTATTTGTGCAATTAATTATTTCGTATTACGGTGTTGTGCGTCGTCAAAATATATACGACAGACCACAATAGTGTATTAAGATATTTTGGACCTTTGAAGCCATAGGTTTTTGAGCCCATGTGATGTTTTCTTTCAAAAACGAGTATGCCGTAGGCCTACTTCCTATTTAATGGGGTCATGTTTACATCAGGGACAGTTGTTTTGTGCCACCGGAAGCCAGTACTTATTTTAAATATTTGTAAATGATAAATCTATTGTAGTAAAACCATTGTTGATGTTCTCTCACGAAGGGTCGGTATCAATAGCTTTTGATGTGTTTATGTTTTTTCAGTTAGTCAACTTTTTCGTTTTCGTATCCATGTATATCAGATGGAAATTTACCAAATAAATTCATTCTTTGTCCTTATTAATGTATTCAACCGAAAGATTTATGTATAGTAAACAGTCCACAGTAAGGCTAATATTAGTTCTTGCCAAAGACGTTTCGTTCAATTTCATTTTGATTTTTAATGATTTCTTTTACGGGTTTATTAAAATTGGCAACTCAACGTCTTTGACCAGAAAGTTATACCATTACTGACTCTTTAGAATAAGCATGTAGAAGTTAGCTTATTTGTATTTTCGGTCACATCTATCAAAGCCAAAATGAAGTATTTCCTATTGGTTAAAATGTTCTTTTGAGTTTTATTTCCAGATACATGTACATGTATATCAATCATAAAGTGTGCATGTTTGTTTTGTATTATTTTCAATATTTTTTCACTTAATCACGGCTTGTCAGTTTAGGGCAGTACAGGAGGAAACCCTCAACATCCGTAGCGCTGTATGTTGCAGTAAACCTGCGAGCACCGCGGCTGGTGCTAACAGACCAAGGATTATGTACATAACTAAATGCCATTTAAGTAAATGCTTGTTTATCTCGATTTTCAGAACCCTATTTTCCTGTAGATGCATGTTTTTCCTATTGTACTTTGTAGATCTATATGCCGTCGTGGGAGGGCTGTAAAGGAGCTGTAATGCCACAAAGCGGTGGTCCCTGGGAGACTAAAACGCTCGACTGAACGCGACAGGTAACAACACTAGGATCAATATCGATTATCGCCTCCAAACAATGATCCCAGCTCATTACAACCCCGCGACGGCATACTACAGCGTAGCCGTGTTGAGAGCTACCCATTGATTCTTCTCTTACATACGATATGACATTCTGACGACACCGAGCCAACAACGTGTTACGTAATACAACAAATCCATAAGAAATATACTCTCAGATCCAATTCTATGGCGGTGGTTCCGTCATAAGTTGGTCAAGCAATAAACGTTATTGAATATGATCACCGAAAACAAAATGGCTGTGGTTATTTTAGGGGTAGCAGACGACAATGTTATACTTACCAGATTTGATCTTGGGCGACGTAGTTGCATTTTGAAATGGTTTTGCCCGAAGACTTGGCCGCCTTATCACCAGTTGCCATTTTTCGGTAACTAAATCCCAGGGTATAGATCAACCTTTCAACCCCAATCCGTGTACAACATATACCCCGCTCTCCGTTCTAAGAGACTCGTTCCGATATTGGCCACGGCGCGTGCTACCATGGCGACGGGACGCTATCTTACACACCTGTCCGTGTAGGTAAACAGGTGATTAAGGTGAGTGTGAGGCGGTCGCTTTCACTGACATGCTGACCCGGGTGTCTAACAGGTGGATTTATCGTCCACGAGCTAATATCCTCCTAAAACGTGTATACTTTATAAGTAAAGCAGTGTAAGCACTTATGGGATTTAGATATAAGGCTTTGTGATTGTTTACATACATACTTGAATGAACCGTTCTCATGATAAGCTAATGTGCTATTACCCTATGTTTAAATAAGGATATCACGCCCTGTGATATACCATACCAGACTGCTGACAATACCGTTTAATAATAATAAGGATTCACTTTTCAAATAAATGTCATATAAAAGCAAAGAAAAACTGCAGAAAAGGTATACGAATTATACTCCGTCTCTCTCTCTCTCTCTCTCTCTGTTTGTGTGTGTGTGTGCGTGTGTGCGTGTGTGTGTGCGTGTGTGCGTGTGTGCGTGTGTGCGTGTGTGCGTGTGTGCGTGCGTGTGTGCGTGTGTGTGTGTGTTCTATGTATTATGAAAGGACTTCTAGTATAGGTGTATGTGGCCATTCAAATACTATGCAATTATTTATGGCTTACCTACCGGGAATATTTAAATATCATATAAGTGTAGATACCGGGTATACACATATTGAATAATGAATAATGATTTACGAAATATAGAATTATGATTTTGGATGTACCTATGGGCCTATAGCAAAGTTATAGATATAATCTTGGCCAGACTTTGCAACGTACACAGCTGTCCCGACCCATATACATCTATGCAGGGTTTTTAAAGAGGGAAAGTAGATTATTCCGGTCTATTTGCTTCACTAATCACAATAAAACACCCTGAGGACAACATCGTATTTAACCAATGATACATTAATACTAGTAATTAGCTCTATTGAATCATAGGACTACAATCACAAGATGAAAATTGCAATAGAATCCGATTACTAGTACATAAAGAAGGCCTAATATTAGAATTTTGGAGTCATTCTCAAGTAATGTAAATGCAATGGTATACTGTATCACACTGTAGACACACATTCATCTTAGTTCTGAATCAAATAAAAGCTGAATGAATTCAGGAAAGATAACTCCCATAACTAATAATACGCATTTTCGGAATAACAGCTCCGCAGAGCAAACGTTCTTTATTATTCATACATTCGACATAAAATAAAGTTCCTTCTACCTAAATATTCAGATATATAATATATTTCTCCGTTAATACGACCATACATAGGGTCATTGACAAGAATTTATTTCGGTCATTTCTAAAAGATTTCCCCACGTCAAATTAAGGCGAAGCCATACCAAGGGTCTACGGTCAACCGTAAGCACCGGATGTTGAAATCGGAACGGCAGGACTTCGTCATCATGACAGTGCAATGGGAATGTACACTGATCAAATCGAGACGTGTACACCATTTACATTTACTTAATTAAACTCTCCAGACAAAGGTGTGAAACAAGACACCGCCGTTGAAGAAAGGAACTCTGTCTATGAATAACAGCGACCCTACATGAGTGCTGAGCCACGTTGATGTCTAATACCAGGAGACGTTCGTTAATACCTAATAGCATTTAGGGCTCACTATAATCCCATGTCATATACTATTCCTCCTGGTTGTTCTCTCTCTCTCTCTCTCCCTCTCTCTCTCTCTCTCTCTCTCTCTTCTCTCTCTATTATATATCTTCTCTCTCTATTTTATCTCTCTTCTCTCTCTCTTCTCTCTCTCTATTCTCTCTCTTCTCTCTCTCCTTTCTCTCTATTCTATATCTCTTCTCTCTCTTCTTTCTCTCTCTCTCTCTCTACATGTATCTATCTCTAATATATATATATATATCTCTCTCTCTCTCTCTCTTCCTTTTTGATACACCGGTATATATATCCATCTATTTATCTTTATATTTATCCTGTATATACTGAAGAGCAAAATAAACTAAGCATTGGTAAAATCTAATTATCTGTAGCAACAGACGAAACTGATAATTAAAAACAACTAGAAAAGAATGGCCCAAACATAACTAGCATGTACCAATCAAGAATGGCGCGCGCAATTGTCGGTTTTATTTTTTCACGAAATTCAGGGAAAACAAGTCATTTTGTAAATAATCAGGATGCCTCTGATTTTGATGCACAAAACACGAATCAATCAACAGGTAGGTACCACATTTACAAAAGGAACACAAGAAATGTGCCCAGATTAGCACACAACCCACAA